>ML428444.1:121733-201480 GCA_005239525.1 Nicotiana knightiana
AACAATCAAGGCAGATGGAACAAAAACCAAGGCAATCGGGGGTCAGGTTTTCAAAGGCCCCCGATGTACCAACAACCAAGCAACCCGCCTTCTTATTCTTCATATGGTCCAACTTCTTCAAACAATGAGATAGGGCGTATTGAAAATATGTACAAGCAAATGATGGAAAATAATGTCAATTCGGATGCCCAACTTGCCTCACACAATACATGAATCTGCAACTTAGAAGTTCAAATGGGGCAAATCTCTCAAGCTCTAAATTTGTCCTTAGAGTGAACCACCAAGTGACACGGGAGTAAACCCAAAGGGTGGAAAAACCACGGGGCATGCCATGGCGGTTATCACAATAAGTAGAAGAGTTGAGAATGCACCCATCTCAAGTCAAAGGAAACTTGTTGATGATGATCAAGTGATGCAAGAAGAAGAGACCCCGAACAATGTGTTACAACCTAATGAGGAAGTCCGTATTGATATTGATGATAGTGTGGAAGAGACTCAAGAGGAGGTGAACCCGTCTAGGGAACATATTATTGACATACCGAGGCCGGTAGTCCAAAAGGCTAAGGAACCATTGCCTAAGCCTCCACCTCCATACCCTCAATGACTTGCCAAGCAAAATGTTGAGAATCAATTCAAAAAGTTCATTCAAATGATGAAGAGTATATCAATCAATGTGCCATTAGATGAAGCTTTGGAATAAAGGCCCGGTTATGCAAAGTTTATGAAGGATATCATGACAAAGAAGCGGTCAGTGAATTTTGAAACCATCAAAGTCACTCATCAAATGGGTGAAATTGTGCAGTCAATGGCTCTTAAGTTATAGAATCCCGGTGCTTTCACGATTCCTTGTACAATTTGAAGCGTTCAGTTTGCTAAAGCTCTTTGTGATCTTGGGAAAACTATAAATTTGATGCCCTATTGGTTTTCAAGACTTTGGGAATTGGAAAACCAAGACCCACCTATATGAGATCGCAGATGGTCGACCGTACCATGAAGACGTCTTTGGGTGTGATTGAAGATGTCTTGGTTCGTGTTGATAAATTTATTCTTCCGGTGGATTTTGTCATTCTAGATTGTGAAGTCGATTATGAGGTGCTGATTATTCTTAGGAGACCTTTCCTTGCTACGGGGAAGGCTCTTTGTGATGTTGAAGCTGAAGAACTTACTTTCCGGATTGGTGACGAAAAAGTGGTATCCCATGTGTGTAAGTCCATGCGGCAACCAAATAGCAATGAGGTGTGTTCTTTTGTGGACTTGGTGACCGATGTTATTGTTGATGAAACAAGTGCTACAATCAATGTTGGTGATATATTGGAGGTCGTCTTGCTCAACTTTGATGATGACGAGATGGATGGCTTCTTTGAATGTGTGAACTCTTTACAAGGAATGGGGTCGTACAACTATGCACCCGGAAATTATCCTTGGATCTTGAAAATAGGACAACTCCTCTACAAAACGTTCTATTGAAGAGCCTCCTACCATGGAGTTGAAGCCATTTCCTCCACACATTCGGTATGAATTTCTTGGTCCCTGTTCTACTTTACCAGTTATTCTTTCCTGGCAAATATTCCGGAGATAAGCCCCGCATTTTGAATGCATAAGATCAAGTTGTAGGATGATTCCAAACCATCCATTTAACATCAAAAGAGACTCAATGAGGCTATGCAAGAAGTTGTCAAAAAGAATATTATCAAGTGGTTGGATGCTGGGGTTGTCTACCCCATCTCCGATAGTTCGTGGACCTCTTCGATTCAATGTGTCCCAAAGAAGGGGGAATGAAGGTGATCACCAATGACAAGAATGAGTTGATTCCTACAAGAACGGTGACCGGATGGAGGGTGTGTATGGACTATCGCAAGCTCAACAACGTCAAAAGGAGGAAGGATCATTTTCCACTTTCTTTCTTAGATCAAATGCTCGACAGATTGGTTGCCCGTGCTTTCTATTGCTTTCTTGATGGTTGCTCGGTACAACCAAATTCTCATTTATTCGGAAGATCAAGAGAAAACAACCTTTACATGTCCTTATAGTACTTTTGCTTTCAAATGGATACCATTTGATTTGTGTAATGCACCGACGACTTTTCAAAGGTGTATGATGGTTATTTTCACATACATGGTGGAGGACTACCTTGAAGTTTTCATGGATGACTTCTCGGTGGTTGGAGATTCTTTTGATAATTGTCTTGCAAATTTGGACAAAGTGTTGGCTAGAGGTAAAGAAACCAATTTGGTGCTCTATTGGGAGAAATGTCATTTCATGGCTGAGGAAGGCATTGTCCTTGGCCATAAAATCTAAAAAAATGGAATTGAAGTTGACAAGGCAAAGATTGAGGTGATTTCTAAACTTCCACCTCCCACTTTGGTGAAGGGTGTGCGGAGTTTCTTAGGCCACGCGGTTTCTTACCGGCACTTAATAAAAGATTTCTCTAAGGTGGTGAACCCGTTATGCAAGCTTCTTGAGAAGGATGCTAAGTTTAACTTCAATGATTGCATGAGAGCTTTTGAATTGTTGAAGCTCAAGTTGACAACTACTCCCATCATCACCACTCCAAATTGGATGTACCTTTTGAACTCATGTGTTATGAAAGTGACGTAGCGATTGGGGCAACGTATCAACAAAAATTTTCATCTGGTCTACTATTCTAGTAAGACTATGAACAGTGCCCAAGTCAACTATACCATTACGGAGAAATAGCTCTTTTCTATTGTGTTTGCAATTGAGAAGTTTCGCCCGTACTTGATGGGTGCAAAAGTCATTGTCCACATGGATTATGTGGCACTTCGTTATCTTATGAGAAAAAAGGACACCAAAGCTCGGTTGATGAGATGGGTTCTCTTGTTTAAATAATTTTATATTGACATCCAAGATAGGAAAGATTGTGAAAACCAAGTGGCGGACCACTTGACTCATTTGGAGGAGGAGGGGAGGCCGTATGATGGCCTAGAAATCAATGACTCCTTCCCCGATGAGAAACTCTTGGAAATTCTAATGAAAGAGATGTCTTGGTTCGCGGATATAGCAAATTTCCGTGTGTGTGGAATCATTCAGGATAAGTTCTCTTTGAGACAAAGGAATAAGCTCAAACAGGATTGTCAAGATTATTATTGGGATGAACCATACTTTTTCCATATTTGCATGGATAGGGTGATTAGAAGATGTGTACTAGAAGAAGAGCAAGGGGAAATTCTTGGGGCTTGTCATTATTCGACATATGGTGGTCATCATGGTAGAGCAAGAACGATGGCCAAAGTGCTTAGTTGCGGTTTCTATTGGCCCACTCTTTACAAGGATACAAGTGAGTTAGTTAAAAGACGTGATGAATTTCAACGGGCCGGTGGAATCTCAAATAAGAATGAAATGCCTCTCACAACCATTTTGGAGATTGATTTTTTTCATGTGTGGGTATTGACTTCATGGACCCTTTTGTGAGTTCTTGTGGAAACACCTACATCTTGGTCCTGGTGGATTATGTGTCCAAATGGGTCGAGGTCGTTTCTTTGCCCAATAATGAGGCGAAAAGTGTGGTGGCTTTCTTGAAGAAGAATATTTTCATAAGGTTTGGTACTCCGCCTGAAATTATAAGCGATGGGGGGTCATATTTTTGCAGAAAGGATTTCGACACTTTACATAGCAAGTATGGTGTTACTCACAAAGTCACGACTCCCTATTACCCACAAGCTAGTAGGAAAGTGGAAGTCTCCAACCTGGAGATAAAAAGTATTTTGTCCAAAATGGTGAATGCTAATCGGACGGGTTGGTCCAAGAATCTTGATGATTCATTATGGGCTTATCGGACGGCATATAAAATACCTATCGGAATGTTGCCATACCGATTGGTGTTCGGGGAATCTTGTCATCTTCCAGTGGATCTAGAGCACAAGGCCATGTGGGCTCTAAAGAAGTTGAATCTTGAATAGGATGTAGCCGCTAACTTGAGGATTGCACATTTGAATGAATTGGATGAGTTTCGGTACCATGCTTATGCAAGTTCATCATTTTACAAATAAAAGATGAAATATCGTAGAAAATACATTTGGAACAAATAGTTCAAGATGGGTGATCTTGTATTATAATTCAATTCAAGGTTGAGGATGTTTCCCGGGAAGATAAAATCCAAATTGAGTGGTCCTTTTGAAATTATGGGTGCGACACCTTTTGTTGCATTAGACTTGAAGAACAAAAACAATAAAGTATTCCTAGTCAATGGTCATCGGGTGAAGCATTACTTGGGAAAATTTGGATATGGCCTCATCGTGGCGGTCATTCATTTCACTTGAGGGTATTCTGCGTCGTGTCGCGATGTTAAATCAGGCACTTCTTGGGAGGCAAACCATGTTTCTTTTCCTTTTTCTTTTGTAGTTGGGTGCTATTTTTGTTCTAACTTGATTTGAAGTGTGCTACAGGGATGAGTGTGACTTGCAGGAATTGTGGACAAAATATGGCTAAGTATTCAAGAATTGTGCGAACCACGTTTTATTTGTGCGGATCATACATTTCTATGTGTTATAGAAGAAGAGCATTGCAGTCGCACATTCCTCTTGCGGACCGCACAATTGAGATGTCAAAAATAACAACTCTCTGAAGTTTAAGCCTATCAGTGCGGATGTCGATCTGCGACCGCAAGAGAAATCTGTGGCCGTAGTGGACCGCAGATGAAAATATGAGATAAGGTCCCAGTTACTAGAGTGCGGACCGCACATAAAAATGTGCGGCCGCACTCGTCCTTCTTCCCCTTAGAGAACCATTAGTATAAATAGAGGAACATGACCCAATTTACATTTTTCACTCTCTGAACTAAAAATTGTGCTCTGTTGAAATTTCTTGGAGATTTCATCTGTCCACACACAGAGCCACTTTGATCATTCACTCATTACACTCACTCTATCTGGTATGCTTCAATTTCGCGTTAATCTTTTTAGTTAGTTAAATTTGTAGATTTTTAGTTCCTTTTAAACTATTTGTTATTCCAGTTCAATTGCGTGTCCATGTGGGGTAAATCTGAATCGGGTTAACTTGATACATGATTATGGGTACTGGGTTAGTGAAATTTCATGTTTTTATAATGTTGTCATGCCTAATTGTGCGAGAATTTGAAAAACCTAACTAGACAAATTTGATATTTGATATGTACGTAATTTTTTGAAATCTGCGGTCGCACTTGAATTTAGGCGATCCCCAGATGTTGCATGGGGGGCAACTAAGTAAAGAAGAACTTTGCGGCCGCAAATTAAAATGTGCGAACCGCAGAACTTTGCGCCGTAGATCAGCACATTTAATATCATCAGAGAGTCCTCACTTTGAGACTCCAATGTGCGGCCACAGGTCTAATTGTGTGGACCGTAGAAATCCTTTTGTTACCACATATTAGCCAATTCTATGTCATCAGAGAGTTGGCATTTTTGGGATTCTGAGGTGCGGCCACAAGTCAAATTGTGTGGACCGCAATTCACTTCTGCGGTCGCACAACAATAATGTGCGGTCCGCAAGTTCCTATCTGTTGCCGCAAGTGAAATTGTGCAGACCGTAGATCACTTTCCCTGCAAGCATGATTCACACTGTATCTTCTGGATTCTCATTTACTTACATGTCTACAGTATGTGTTTGAACATCTAATTGAAACTAACAATCTTTTCTGCGTGATACAAAAATGGTTCTATCCAAAGGACGAGGCGACACTTCCAAAGGTAGAGGTGAACCTTCTCGGGGCCGAGACAAAAGTGCCATTCCCCTTGGCCAGCAAAAAACGATAAGAAAGAAATCACCAACATGCAGAGGGAGAGGTGCATACCTCTCCAGGTCTAGCTTATATGTCCCGTCTAGGGAAGTGTCAGAGGGAAACTCAACCTCTTTTCAGGAGCAGGCGGTCACGCAATCAAGGACACAGGGGAGATACTAGCTCAGGGACAAGACATCTTCATATCACAACACTTCTGAGAGATCGGAGAGTGCTAGTCAATCTTCTGAGCCATCGGATAAACCAGTCCCTAAGGCACAGATTTCTGCACCAGTTCATGATATCCCCGGTGATGGGAAAAGGGGAGGTACTACAACTGTCGATCTTGAAGGATCAAAGAAGAAAGAGGTTTTGGAGGACCATTTTTTCAGCCTTGCCGCCTTCACCAGCTTTCGCATGTGGTGGTCGTAAGGTCGCTAACTCTTGAGCGACAATTTCTGTTGAAGTATTTGGAAAAGTATAACCTAACCATATTGAGACAGTTTTGGGCATGAAAGAGGTGGATGTGTTTCACCTAGAGTGTAGTGGATGCAAAAGAATACCTTGTCCACGAATTCTATACTAATGTGTCTCACATAAAGAAAGTGTGAAGGTGACCAAAGTGCGCAACCTCAAGGTGAGGTTTGATCAGCATACACTAAACGCGTGCTTGGGATTTAAAGATGTTGAGCCGAAGGAGTATTTGGAGAAGTGTGCACTGGGGGAGGAAGTCCGACCTTGGTTAGCTAAGATTCTAGCACCACCAGGGCCACCACCACCATGGATTGCCGTCAGGTTTCCCATTCAGCGGAACACTTTGAATTTTGAGGCAAAGGGGTGGTAGACATTTGTTTGCAGTAGGTTGGATCCATGCCAGAACGAGACTCACCTTCCCATCCCTCGAGCAGTGCTTGTGCTTCCATCATGGCCGGTTACCCAATCAATATGGGTGATATGATGTCGGCCAACATCTCAGTGATAGCATGGCAAGATAGCTCATCATACCCGTATCCCAACACTATTACAGAATATCTTACCGATGCAAAGGTAGAACCAAGGGATTTTGGCACAAAGGTGAAGCCAAAGAAGACTTTTGATTGGTATTCACTTATGGATGCGAGCAACCTGAAGAAGAAAGTTCAACCTCCTACCACCACAAGCCAGTCTGATGAGCCATTTGTGGTAGTTTCTGAGACAGTTGATGTTCTATCCACTTCGGATGAGCCTTCCTCCGGTTCCGCAGCTATGCCTCCGCAATCATCCACAACCCCTACCACAACTCTGAGGCCAGTGCCCATGCCCACTGCCCCACTATTTGAGCTGGAGTCCCCGAGACATTGGCGGTCTCAACAACTGGATGAACACAGCTACTGCAAAACTGTCTGAATTGTCCAGTACTATTGCATCGCAGTCCACTTCTTAAGCTCCTTCTACCATTGATGAGACACTAAAGAAGATTTTGGAGAACCAGAAGACAATCATGAGCACCTTGGTACAACACGGGTTGGTGATTAAAGAGGTGGGAAAAGAAGTAAAGAAGATGAGGAAGTCCCAGGCCAGCAAGAAGTCAGTGGAAAAGCTCCGGAGAGAGGTGAACAGATTTCTATAGCCGAAGACCTTCCCTTTGACATGTTGCGTGATCCGGACAAGTTTTCCCCAGATCTTTCAGCCCCATATGCACCGGTATCACCAGCTGGCCAGTATGAAGATCCAAACCTTGTTGTCGACACTACTGAGGCACTGCGTGAGATGTTCTCCAACCCAACCACATATGGAGTCGAGGATGATGAGATCCAGTTGGTTGATCCGGAGGGCGATGACATTGCTGGGGACGCAGAGATGTCCAAGGAGCCATAGGGAGTTTTCTTCACTCTCTCCTCCTTTACTCTTACTTTGTTAAGCATTGGGGACAATGCTTACTTTTATTCGGGGAGGTTGATTTTATTTGACACATTTGGTACACTTTGATACATTTGGCATGTAATAATTTGATGATACTTTTTCTTTTTCTTATTTGTATTTATCTATCTTCTCTCTCTTACTATGTATATTCATTTTATCTTTAGTAGTTTTGCTCATTAGCTTCTTTATCTTTATTTTTTCTTGTTAGCTTATTTATCTTTTCAATATTAGTTTTTGTTTTGTTAAGTAGATTCTTTTTATGCTTTAGTAGATAATAAGCCTTTGGTTTTCTTAACATCATGGTTCTTTCCAAAGGCAGTTGTTGTGTGAATCGGGTGACTCGTCCCAACGATGGATGGCATGACAACCTTCTTAAGGGAATGAGTCTGTTTTTGTATTTAGGTAATAATAGTAGTATTAATGAATAAAAAGAACTAATTAAGTCATGCTCGAAGAGTCAACCATGCTTCAATTGCTACCAACACACTTAACTACGTGCTTATGGTTAGAGACAAGGTTTTTGAAAGAAATAGCTCTAGTTAGTGACTTTGTGACTCTTGAGTTGACTTTAGCAATCATCGAGTGATTTAATTAGACCATAGTGATATTTAAACGTGAATGTGGTCATTGAGGGCCTCAACTCTATTCCTTTTTACAATCTAGTTTTGTGAGGGGTGAGATGAATTGTTTCTAGTCCAAGTATATGTGCGAATGATCTAGAACTTGCCCCGAATGTGTTTCAAGGCGAAATCCTAAGTTTTTCTTGGTTTGAGAAGTGATTGTAGGCTTTCCTTGGACCGTTTGAGATTTGTGTTTCAAACCAATGTCGCTATCCCTAGTCAACCTCTTTGAACCTCTAGCCTTTCTCATTTGATAACCATGTATAAGCCTTTACTCGTTTTGTCGTGACCCTCTCTTGGCACTTGGACTTCCCTTAACACTCTTGTGAAACAAATGGCTTAAAACATAAGTTTGGGGGAGATATGAGGAATTTGAAAAAGGTATTAAGGCACAAAAAGAGAAAAAAAATAATTTGTATGTAAGAGAAGGCAAGAAAAGAAAAGAACAAAACAAGAAAATGGAAAAAACGAATAAGTGGAAGGGTTGATGTATTCAAAAAGAGGTAATGATCCCAAACATTGAAAATCAAAGGGGGTAAAAGAATGAAATGAACAAAAAGAGTGATGTTAAATCTCTCTAGTCCCCGATGAAAAGAAAGTGCCTCTAAGAATGGGCAATTGTGAGCCAAGAAATAAAATATGGAGTGCTTAAGGAAAGGTGTAACCACTTACCCATAGGGTATCCTACCCTCACCCAAAAGCCTTCATTACATCCTGAAAGAAGCCCTACTTGATTTCAGTGAGCTTACATTATTGGTGATCTATATGAGGGGCAAGCCTATGGTACTTGAAGTTGTACTTGTGACATTCTCTTGTGAGATATGAGTGAGCATCTCATGAATCTTCGGATAGACTGTAAATTTCTTAAGTGATCTTGGCAAATGGAAAGCAGGGGAGGAAGAGTTTGGAGTCCATCTTGGCCTACATGATAGAACAAGAGTCCTTGATGAGTAAAGTCAATTCTTGAAGCTCAAATGTCACATTAGAACTATATGTGCATGAATATTTGAATTGTCGCCTTGTTGATAATACATGAGTAGTGTGGGTAATTATTGTTCCCAACTGATGTGTCAATGGCTCACCTTTGACTCGCTGAAATGACCCTTAACTTAAGGGGGTGGGAACTAATTTATTTTCTTGAGGACAAGAAAAGTATTAAGTTTGGGAGAGTTGATAAATAGGAATTTTGACAACTTATTAGCACCTTTTTTACTTTTATTTTAGTCCGAAAGTATTGATTTATCTTCCCGAAACTAATGAAATTCTGCAAATTGCAGGAATGTCGAAAGTTTGGTCTCCCATGATGAAATCCGAGTAAAAAAGGAGTGTTCCGAAGCACAAGGCAACAAAGGGAGCAGAAGCAAAGAAGTGCGGTCCGCAGAAGGATTTCTGTGACCGTTGAAGTAATTGTGAACCGCAAATTCATTATGCAACCACAAACCAAGCAAAAGAACCCAACATGATTTTGACCAATGTGCGGATCTCACATGAACTGTGCGGCCACAAAACAAGGTGTGTACTAACAAATGATTCCACGTTCAGAGAGTGTGCAAAAGACCAAGTCCTGAAACCTTGGTAAAGTGCGGACCGCACACGAATTGTGTGACCGCAGAAGTTGCTTCGCAGCCGCAATCCAGAAAAGTGCGAGTCCCATCTCCTGCCAACTGAAGAAATCTGCGGACCGCACATGGAATTGTGCGAGCGAAGAACCTCCCGAGGGAAATTTTTGTTAGCGAATTTTGGCCCGATACAAATAGACGAGTTTCACAATTTTAGGTCAAGTTTAGAAGTAAAAAATTGTTGTAGCCGTTACCTTTTGCTATTTTAGGAATTTTGTGATTATTTTAGTATTTAAATATTATATTTTATTATTTTAATCTTTGATTGTGATTTTAATTAGCTTTTCTTTTTTATTTTCTTCAAGTCCCATTATGAGTAGCTAGATTCTTACTACGGTTGTGACCCAACCCTAGTATGTAAACCTTATGGGTATTTGATTTAATGCGCGTTTATGATTGGGTGTTGATTATTTAGCTTAGTCATGCTTCAATTTTAGAATTAATGATTGCAAACATTGATTCATGCCTTTTGACTTAGTCTCTACTTGAGAAAGAGAGACCTAATCTAGGATAACTTGGCTAACAAGGAATTGGACTAATTGAGAGTATGATTGGCTTATGAAAAGGGTTCAAACTAGAGATAGTAAGAACCTGACTTGAGCTCATATCAACTATTTTGTTTGATACCCATTTGGACTTGAGAAAGTCAAATTAGGAAAATTCACTCTCTGGACAAGAGGTATTGAGTGGGTAATGTAGAGTTGAGAGCTATAATACACACCAATCAACAAAATAAGTATTAACGTATTTAACCCATTAAGTGAACACCTAGGTTATGGTCACGTCCTTAGGATTTTAAACTTTTTGGATAAACACCAAAAATAATCATTCATTTCTAGTTTCATTTACTGAGCTTACAATTATTAGAGTAATAATAGAAGTACAAATCAGAACTCATTGTGAAAGTGCAAATTTAGTTAACCCACTCGCTTTCTTCAAGTATATACTCCTAACACCCCTTATAACTCCTTGTGGATTCGACCCCGACTCATAGTTGGATAATTTATATTGCATATGACCATATCATATCTCTTATCGAGGTGTGATGTGGACGTCATCATTACTAAGGCGGCAAGGATATGCGATTAGTTGGATACAGTGATGCCGATCATGGAGGAGATCTAGACGAAAGGAAGTCTACCTCAAGATATGTGCTCATACTCAGTGATGGTGCCATATCATGGAGTAGTAAGAAATAATCATGTGTATCACTATCTACGATGGAAGTCGAATACGTGGCCCACGTATCAGCAGCACAAGAAGTTATTTCGTTGAAAAAGTTATTGGAACACTTGTTGGATATCGCAGAAAATGCTGACCAGTGTTAGTCTACTGTGACAGTGAAGCTGCAATATCCTCTACTAAGGACCCTAAGTTTCATCGTAAAACCAAACACATAGATATCAAGTATAACTATGCGAGAAACATGGTTAGACGCAAGGTAGTGAATGTGAAGTATGTGTCTACAAAAGATATGTTAGCAGATCCATTGACCAAGCCTTTGTCTAGAGATGCATTTGTGAGACACACTAAGTCTCAAGGCTTGCGTAGACTTTGATATTCTTTATTTTGTTATTCATTTTTTTGTGTTCACAAAAGCAGATGTTCTTTGATTATCAATAAAGTTGATTTACATACATACATATTTATATTGTTGAATGTTACGTGCATTGTTTGTTTACTTTTTTATAAGTATGTTGGGTAGATAAGAGGTTGGCCTTCTCACATAGGCAACCTCCTCATCTTAGTGATATGAGGAGATGAGACATGATTTTAAGCAAAATTATCATAATTTGAGAGCTATTTGCTTAAAATCAGAATGTCGCTTAAACAATGACACAAGGTCATTAGGGTGAAAAACGTTCACGTAGTCTACTTTATGAGCCAAATATGAGTTAAATGTGATTCTGTAGATCAAGGAACTCAAATTTGAATACTCATGGTGTCTAATATCATCTGTACATCACTCTTTATGAGATAAAGACATACGCTCCTCGAGAAAAAAGAGAAAATGTTATAGTACGTGCTTTATACCATGTGCTAATATCGACCAATTGGGTTAACATAAGTCCATTCTCAACTTATTGTTGTGTGAGACCCAGAGCTTTACCCTCATAGAATCCAATCAGATACTTGAGACTTAGTGTGCTGTTAGCCACTTAGTGTTTTTGTAAAAGACCATGTACACAGATTCCATCTAGCGGAGCATATATAAAAAGCAGTCATATTAATGTTAAGGGGATCATGAGAAGAGGAAGAACATTGATGGAATCTCATTTATTTGTATTCACCGGTGCACCAATCATAACTTATGAGTTATGATTGTGAATACAAGAAATAATTATATATACATTTTGAGACTATATCAAATGTAATTTATATGATCTAGGGTACTGCATACTTTATGATCTACTTGTAAGTTTGACTCGATGAGAGACTATATACTCCTAACAGATGTATAGCACTTAGCTCTCACAGTACGCTGGTTGCACGGTCTACTTCCCTGTATGAACGATTGAGCAGATGAGAATATGTTTCTCATATTAGACGAGCACTCCATTATGTGTCAGCGGGAGATGTAGGAAATTTTGGGTCCACTCATAAGGGGTGCTTTAAGGCCCAATAGGGTTATTAGTTAACCTAATATTCCCTATATAAGTACGCTTACTGTGTACAATAAAAGATACTCTCTTTTGTATTTTTACACGCACGCTCTCTCTCTCTCTGTCTCTCTCTCTCTCTCAATCTAATCTTGGGTTTAGACTGTGGTATAGGATGTTGCTTCGTCATAACGTGACAATCACCACCGACCAGTGATTCCAGTTGCGGTTCGATTTAGATTTTCGCTTCCGCTTCACGAAAAATAAGTAAATTCTCGTTTTTCGATTTATGCGCTAAATTAATATGTTTAGTTTTTGAAGTTTTCTATCATAATAGCATAAGATGTGCGTTGTTTCTTTCTATTAGAGTCGCGAGCTTGTTGTCCGCAAAAGTTTGAAAATTAACTTGAACATCATGCAACAGAACTATAAATAAGGGGCAAAAACGCTATACTTAGTCGAGGCTCACTCTAACTACTTTAAATCTATAGCCTTCTTCTTTTCAATTGTGAATGAATCATTTATTGCTATTCTTCAAACTAATAACCCTCAAGTTATTTCTCAGAACAATATCCATGACTCAGCTCTGAAAACCACTGATGATTCTCCTGTCTTGTGCTCCAAAAAAGACATGTTGTTGTTGGGCGCTCGTCTACCCCTAATACTGTTGAACTTACAAATCAAAAATATATATCACGTTCTTAAATGTCACTTACTAGCATCTGTGTTATAACTTGTACTCCTAGATGTTTAGTGGTGAATCTTTAGATATTTTCAGACTTAAATGCACTTGATTATTTTCTGAAAATACATTATACACTATAATGTTAGTAAAAATTGGATGTTAACAAATGTTTTGTCTCTCTCACATGGATAAGCTTAATTAGTTACTGCTATCACCGCATCCTTCCCTTTGAAAAAATTATAGCATGTCAATACTGAGTTTTGATTTGTAAAATACATATATATACATATATACCGAGGCATTGTTGAAAAGCATATGTATGTAAGTAGAGTTAAATTCTGTTGCACTAAGCCACTAATCTTCAGAAAATTAAAAGTAAATTACGTTGTTCTGAGTAACTTCTCTATTTCAACATATGACAATATCAGATCCAAACAGTGCCAGTTGGTGTAAATTTTGGAGCAAAACTGAAGCAAGAGTTAGTAAACAATCTTCAGAAAAGAAAAAGCAGCGCGGATTTAAGTTCAAAACAATTGATCAAGGGCGAAAACAGAAGACAAAAGAACTTGATTTACATTTAGTTAACAGCTAGGAACTGAAGACAAGAACAATATACATACAAGCAGGGCATAGACACTTCAATTCCTACTGTAGACATTCCAAAAACTAGTAATACCAAAACACAGCAGTACAAAGTAGTTTGATACTTGGACAAAAAACCTGGACTACAAGGAGAAAAGCAAGCCCTGATCCAAACAAACTAAGGACGAAACATTACATTCTAATCCCTTTCTTGATCACTATGAAGAGAGATCCTATCCATTATATTGGCGACAACTTCTTTGGACTCCTTGAGAAGGTTGACACTCTTTTTGAGCCTAATGCGTTCCTCAGCAACCAATGGCGACTCATCTAGCATTCTCTCGATTCCACCACTTCCAGGTGCCATCAGATCCTGCACTATTTCCTCCTCCATTTCCTTGTTAATCATCTTGTGGATGCTGAACGTTATGTGCAACGCCATCGAATCCACCAGTCTCATCAACACCATTTTCCAATAGGCAGTCATCCTCATCTTCAAATTAAAAGCCTGCTGCACCAAACCTATATGATTCCTCAAATGACCAACCTCAGTTTCACCAACTCCTTCCAGGTTCATTACAGTGCCCTTCCCAGGATCATTCATAATCTCCATAAACGCATTTTGTTGCGCCATGAGCTTACTATAAGTCCCTAAATAGTCAGGATTACAAGTGTAATCAGTCTGCATTTCCATCCCGATGATATACCTTACCCAATCCACTGATTCGTCCTTCTTCTTCGCTATCAGGTTTTCCGCAGCTCTTCTCGTCGAAGACTGGAGTTGTGGGGTTATCACAATGATACACCAACACTATAATAACAATTTTCCCTATATAGTTCCACAGTCTTCCCACAAAATCCTCCGGAATTGCAGCAATTTGCTTGACTCTTTTCTGCAACAAAGTGAGGAATACGGACCGAGAAAGGAAATTGGGAAGTCCAATCCCTTTAGTTTCCTGTAAGGCCAAGATCTGTTCCATCAAAAAGTCTTCCTTTTTCTCAAAATTTTTCGAATGCAACTCGTTAGAGTATTGATCTAGCATTTCGACCAATCTAGCTGTACAGTGCATTTCTTTTTCTTCAGGGTATTCGTCAAACTCACCTCTAAAAAGAATTTTCCTTAACGAATCCTTTGAAGAACTGAGGATTCGCATGAACGCCGTCAAAGCTTCAGCCACAGAACTTAAGTGCTGAGGCAGCCTGTTTAGTTCAGTGAGATTAACAGCAAGTTTGTCATTAATCTTCCTCACAATTTCAGGCAAGCATTTCGAAATAATATTTGCTTGAATTCGTACCAACTTTTGAGCCAGAACAGGAACCCCAACCATGGATTTATCAATCTTAGATAAAAGTGGATGAGTTGAAAAGAGTCTTGCCTCATCACTCCTAGCTTCTTCATAAGACTCATTCCCAATTCTATTCCTAACACAAACATATCCAAGTCCTATATTCACTTCATCTGCAGTAACTTTCTCAAGTAAACCTTCAGGAGCTTTATCCGCCTTTGTCACTACAGCTAAAGTTCTCTCCCCAGTTTTATCCACTTTCTGAGACATCCTAATTGACTCACAAGTAGGAAAATCAACCGTAGCTGACAAAACATTCAAGATTATGCTTTCTTGAGGAACTACATATTTCATAATAATATCAGAAATTTGTTCATATATGTCCTCAGGTTGTCCTTGAACAGGAACTCTAGTAATTCCAGGTAAATCAACCATAGTCAAATCGGGGACACCATTTTTTTTCACAACAAGTGTTAAAAGGTTGTTAGAGATGCCCTTACCATGTCCAGCAATTTCATCAGTAGCAACAACAATAGCGTCCGCTACGCGAAATTCATCGACAGGGAGTGATTTTCCATTGTACTCTAAGTGTAGATTTGGTGCAGTGATTTTAGGATCATTTTGTAGTCTCATAATAAGTGGGACCCTCGTGCAAATGCCTTGTCCTCTGGGAAGGCTGATTCCAGCTAGAGATTCAAGAACACTGGATTTTCCAGAAGATTGATCGCCAACTACTACGATTGTTGGGAGTTGTATACCTTCTTGCATTATGTTGAGGTGGCGGAGCCTATCTACACAGTCAAGAAGTGACCTGATTCTGTCATTGACGGATGCAATAATCGGAGGAGGTGGTGCTATAACTGCAAGCTGAGGCTTTTGATCAGCAACTTCAAGTGACTGTGAAGAGGAGTCATCGGTTTTTTGCTGCTGGGTAGGTTTAATTTTTGTTCTCACCATGTTTTGAAGGTTACTTTGAAAGGTGAAATAATAGTTTTTGGTTATAGTAGAGGTTTCTTTCAAACTTGGCAATATACGAATGAAGATTTCTCAGAATGAGTTGCCTCCTGAGCTTCTTCCTGCTACATGGAGTAAAGCAAAGTGTGGTTTTTTTGGATTCAAAGAATCAAAATATGTGAAAGAAAAAAAAACTGTTAAGTTGTTCTCCACAGTGTCTTGTTAAGTTGTCACTTACAATAGAGTACGATATAAATGGATACATCCTTAAAAATCATGAACTGATTTGCAACTAAAAATCAAGAAAATAATGAAATGGGTGAAAGAAATGACGAAGAGGGAAAAACAGAGAAAGAAAATGATGAAGAAGAAGAGAAAAAAATGTGAAGAGAAAAAATAAAGGAGAAATAAACGCGTATATATCACATACAACACAAAAATTGATTCTCTCTTAAAAGGGTAGCATTTATAATTATACTTTTTATAAAGGCAAGGGGGTCATCGTACACCCGTATTTTTAAGGGGTGCAACCGGCACTTTGGTACAACCCTAATGGCGTAATTATATATTATTCCTTTTATGTATCATGTATTTTCATTGATTGTACCGAAATTAAATTATGTTAAGTTATCATTTTTATTTTTGTGTTGTAGTATTTAAACTAATAAATAACCCGAGAAATTAAAACACATGCGCAAATAATGTAAAACATAAATAATGTTGCTATTATATACTGAATATCTACAAATAATAAAAATATCAATGTGTCCTACAACCTGTATGCTTTAAAACATTGACTAGTCTGAGGCGCATTCTATCTCGCCCGGCTACATTATAAGATCCTCACTATCACATCATCTCTTTATCGAAGGATGCGCTATCATTGGTAAGACTGGCAAATTCGATAGAAGGAATCGTCGGTCTAGCGGTAATCTACTGAATAATAAAATATTTTAATATATAAAATATATATTAGTAATGTACATACTAGCTAAAAAACTTTAGTGGTCTCATCGTAGTCTCGAGGGGCTTCTGTATAATTAGCCTTGAAGGAAGAAATGAAAAGCATGCAAAAAGCTAAGGTGTTTTCTTTAGTTCTCTGTTCAATGTGATTGATTGAAATGTCAGTTTCGAGGATAATGATTGCTAGCTAGTTCATCATTTGTAAGTAGACCTTCTGCCCTCCTTGCATGGTTTAGTTGGAAATCACAAAATGAAGAATCATGGATATTGGAATATGAAGTAACCAAAACTTTAGGGATAATACATAATTACCTGGTTGGAATTGTACCAAAATATCAATTACACCCCCCTTAAAAGTACGGGCGTCCTATGGTTCCCTTATAATTGCTTGAAGTGAAATAAGGTTTTCCTTATGAGGCTAGTACTAGTTTCAAAAAAATTAGTGAACAACACGCACCAATCACATCTTCCCACGTAATTTCTTCGCTTATACCGATTTTTCTTTGTTATTTATAATTCTCATTTTATCGTTTTTCCTTTTCTTTATTTTTATTTTATTTTTTGTTTTCTTCTTCTCCAACACAAGCTCCACCATAGCAACTATCACCACCACCCATCTCTACCGGAAAATCAAATTCAGCACTGCAATCAAAATTACTATCACAAACTGCCACCAAAACAAATCTGAAATTTAAATCAACACCAAATCATTATTCAATAAAAATCTAAGATTCATCTCGGATTTATTAGCAAGAGACCCATTCTTCATGTTGTTTGTTAGCCACAGGAACTGGCCAAGCCCATCTTCTAAGCCCCACGACGGCATATCAGGGCTTAATCGGTGAGTAATATCGAAAATACGGCCGTCCTCGTGAACTTCTCGACGGACAGGAATTAGGTCATCGGAACCAGTAGATTGACAGGAAGTTGCGCTATCAATGCCATAGGGTGAGGGGTAAGAGGAATTAGTGACAGTGAAAATCAGATTGAGGATTACTTGTGAAAGAATGATTAGTAGAAGTAAGGAATTAGGGACTACCATCTCGTCGGCGGATCAATGAATGGTCACCGGAATCTGAAATTTTGGACGGAGGAAGAAGAACGTGTTTGTGACAGTTAGCTAACCTTAGTATTTGTATTTTAGTTAACCGAAGTTGATAAATTAAAACCAAATTCTATTTTGTTGATAAGTTAAAACCAAGCTGAAGTCTTCAGTGGATAGAGTTTCAATGGAAAGTAAACTCTCCGATAATAACTCCGAGGTTTAGAAATGAAAATTAAAAAAAAAGGGAAGGAAAAATCATAATTAATTATATCCAATTAAGAAATGATAGGTGTACATATTAGTCAATCTTAACTTATATTTTTTTCCCTCTCACGTCCCGCCTAGAGAGTGAGCTCACTTTCTATGCTAGTTGAGCCACAAAGGTGTATTTTAATTCACTAAAAGTCTATATAGGGGGGTCATAGAACACCCGTATTTTTAAGAGGTGCAACTGACACTTTGGTACAATCCCAATGAGGTAATTATATATTATCTCAAAATTTTACTCGCCTTTTTTAAAGGAAAAAGTATTTTTAAAAAGAAACAGAAAAAAGTAATTTTATCTCAACAAGCAGAAGCAGTTTTAACTTTTCTTCTTACCAAGAATACTCCTAACAAAATATAGTATTACCAAAGGGGTGAATGCTTTTATATTTATTGAATGATCTTTAATATATTTGAATAATATTAAAAGAATTTAAAGTACTTTTTTATTTTATTTTCATATTTTACTTAACTAAAAATGAAAAGATTTAATTATTGCTTGTAATAACAAAAATTTTGAGATTATTTATTTACTTATACTATTAACTATTAAGTAAATATATTCATGTATTTATTCTTAATTTGACACTTAAAGTTATATTTTTAAAATTTTGGCCAAACACAAATTATTGCTCAAAAATACTTTTTAGAGTGATTAGCTAAACATAAACCGCTTCTCTCTAAAAATATTTTTTTTAAAACTATTTTTAAAGCACTTCTCAAAATAAATTGATTTATTCAGCTTGGACAGACTATAGTAATTTATAGCCAATGTTGTAAACTCTCCGAAATCTAAATGCATGCGTGGCAGATGGTGTAGAGTTTGTATCTGTCCACTAGTACAAAATATATGGTAAATGGTATAGAGTTAGATGTTATGTGCATTAGTAATATGTGAAACTTTTTATTTTATTACATTAAACTAATGTATAATAAAAATAATTATTCATTGTTTATTCTTAAATTCGGATAACAATTGAATTAATACGCGATTTTAAGGATATGTGATGTAACTTGATACAAGTTGAGAAAATAGATTAATACTGAAATTAATGACAAGAAAATAAATGCAAACCACACAAATTGAACAGTCTTAGCCTTGAAGGTTGATCGCCCTCGAGTCAAGAAATGCCTCAATCGATGATAGAACATGTTAACAAGATAACAAGAACTAGAAATGATCAGGATATTGCTTCTTTGATGCGTGTTACAATGTCTTTTACAAATGATCAAGCCTCCCTTTATATAGTAGGGGAACCCTACTCTTGGTACAATTCTATAAAAGATAAAAAATATCATGATTTTCTAATCAATCGGCCTCTCCTTGATACGTGCCGAGATTTTCATGGTGATCTCCAACTGATCGCGGATATTTCGGCCTTCCGTTATTTGGCTCGACAAAGTTCCCTCGATCTTGTTCGGTCCCGGAGTCACGAGCTCAAAGATTTAACTTTGCGCCTGGTTTCGATATAATCTGAGTTCGAACTCCGACTCGTCACGTTTTGGTCTCGACTGATCATACAATATATGAACCCGGTTTCGACCGTATACAGATAGTCCCCTCGTTTTTCGGAGAGAATATGACGGGAAATGATATGAACCTTCGAGCCTTGCTTCGATAAACCATGATGTAAGCGGAAAAATATCACTGAAACGTCCCATCGGTCCAGTCTTCAAGGCATTAAATGTGTGTCAGTTGTTGGTTGGCCACTACGAGTTTTGAACCGTCGTTTTGCAAACTATAAATACTTCACCCTTTCATCCATTACAAATTTTACATTCAAACGCTTGTTCTTGTGTGCTTAAGAAAAAAATTCATACCTTCATCCTCTGATTTTCCAGCTTAAGTTCACAACTTCTTCCTGTTTCTGCAAATTTTTACAAACTATCCGCCAAATACATCCCCTCCTTCATCAGTACCTTTTTTTCACCCTTACTTAGAAGCAATGGTGAAGACTTCTAAATCTATTCCTCAAAAGGAGACTCCCTCTTCCTCGAGACTGTCAGAAGAAGAAAAAGCCCTGTCCACTGTTCTCGAGAAAAAGACACTGAAACCCTCTTCAACTATGTTCGTTCCTACAGGGTGCCCAACCGGGACCAACTTCAAGATCGAGAAAACCCCTTTTGTTTCGAGTCGGTGCGAGCCGGTCTCGAGGTATATTTTCTCCATTACTGACGATCTCCTCCCAAAAGTCAAGGAAGACCGTAATTGGGTCGGTAAACTCGTGGTGCTGCCTACATTCGAGGAGTCAATCACTACCCACGTAGAGGGCTTTTTTAGTGTCTACACTAATCCCTTCATGTTGGGACCTCTAGACCCGATCATCATCACCTTCTATAAGAGGTACGAAGTTCCATTGGTCAAATTCATCCCTCATTTTGAAGGATAGTGATTCTCCTCCATTTCTTTGTAAGCAAAATCAACAGGTGCCGCTTCACCATTGACCATCTCATGCGTTTGTACAGTCCCCGACTTTACCGAGGGGGATTGATAAAACTTGCCTGTCGGGCCACTAAGTCCCCGATCTCGAGCATAGACGAGGACCGAGACCAAGGCTGGTTGGGCCGGTTCGTTTGAGTGAAGATCTCGGATCTAATCTCGGCTGAAGAAATGTCATTTTGCGAGAAATGGAACATGAAATGTAAGTATAATCTCACCTCTTCTGTTCATTGCTTTCCCCAATCTTCTAATCTAATCGATGTTTCATAGTGTAGCTGTTTCTTGGATGTCAGATGCAGTCCCTCGACTCAAGGAGTGGGTTTGAATTAAAGTAATTAGGTGGAGTTTCTTGTTCACTAATGACATCCCGTGCAATGTACATGAGAAAAAATTCGGCCTCCATTCACAACAATCGACGACGTCTTATCTAACGAGAGCAAAACCAACAAAACAAATCTAACGGTAACTTGAACAATGAAATTCGACGACGTTTGACTCGTCCACTCTAATAAGGCTAGATGCTTAGAATCAGTATAACAAGAGCTCGTGGGGTTGTTAAAGTGGTTTTTATTCTTACTGATTACCTTTCTCAACTGAACTTGTGTAATTCGTACATTTAACTTCACACTTTGTTTACCCAAAAACGGATAACAATTGAATTATATGTGGTTTTAAGGATACATGATCTCACTTGGCACAAACTGAAAAAATACGTAAATAGATATTAATATTAAGTGAAAAGAAAAATAGAGCATACCAAATGATATGTGCAGCTTGGCCCTCGAGACAAGTTACCCTCGAACCAAATGGATGAGCAAATAAGATATGAACAGAGTATTGAGAAAATAAAGAAAAGGATATAGTATATTTCTTGGAATTGCGTGAATCTGATACCCTTACAAATGATTAGACCCCATTTATATAATAGGGGATTGAACTTATGGTATAATTCTAAATACAATAAGAAATCCCATGATTGACTAATTAATTGGCCTCATCTTAATGCGTGCCGTGATTTCCGCCGTGATCCTTGCTTGATCACGGATATTACGGCTTACCATTACTTGACTAAGTAAACCTCCATCGGTCTCGCTTGATCTTCATTCTGCTTGGTCTCATCTCGGCCAATCTCGTCCTTGGTCGGTCTCTGAATTAAAGGTTCAGTAATCTAACTTCATACTGAGACTCGATATAACGCGAGGCCAAACCGTGGGCTATCATGATCCAACCTCGATTAGTCATAAGAAGGGAAGACCCCTTCTAACTGCATACAGATAGTCCCCTCATTTCTCATACATAAGATGATGAGAAACGACATGAATCCCCGAACCCCATATTTGTGAGTGATGACGTCAGTGATGAGATCGACCGTGATGTAATCAACAAAATGTTCCGTCAGTCCAGTTACGGGGGCATTATATGCATGTCAGGTATTGTACGTCCACTACCGGTTCTGAACCGTCGCCTTCTACCTATAAAAAGCCTCAACCCTCTCTCATTCAAACTTTTACAATCCAAGCCTTTTCTTCTCTTGCTTTCAAAGAATCTCATTGCTTCACAATTTCCATATCCAAAATCCTTTTAACTCTAACCAACATCCTTACTCTCTTATTTGTTGTTCATAAGTGGCTAAAACTTCCAAAATCGTACCGCAAAGAGGTTGTTTTTTCATCCCGTCCCCCCAGTGATGAGGCTGCGGGGGAGCCCAACCTTGAGGAATTCGTTTTGACGGGGTGCCCAACCTTCACCGATTTTAAAATAGATAAGACCCCCTCGATGAAGGGCCAGTGCAAGCCGATGTCGAGGTATATATGTACCATCACTGAGGACATCCTCGAAAAGGTCAAAGAAGAATGCAACTGGGTGAACAAAGATGTGGTTTTTCCTTCTCCTGAGGAATCGATCACCACCTACGTGGAAAGGTGTCTAAGTGTTTGCACTTATCCTTTTATGTTTAGTCCCTTAGACCCTATCATACTGACTTTCTACAGAAGATACAGTGTCACCCTAGGCCAGATCCACCCTTCGTTCTGGAGAATCGTCGTCGTCCTCCATTTCATCACGAGCAAGATCGAGGGATATCCTTTCACCCTCGACCATCTTATGCGCCTTTGCAGTCCTCGGTTCTATCGAGGGGGGATGATTAAGCTTGCCCGTCGGGCAAGCAGAGCCTCTTTCTCCAGCATCGACGAGTCTCAGGATCGAGGCTGGATGGGCAAGTTCGTCCAAATAAAGATATCGTACCTGATTCCCGCCGAAGACATGTTGTTCCCGGAGAAGTGGAACATGATTCGTAAGTACTTTCTCCTTGAACATTTAATTTGCCGTTTCATTTTCTTACATCTTTCCTTATTTTTCTTTTGGTGTTGCAGTTGTGGCCCAGATGCCGGACCCGGTTCCAAAATTAAAGCGATGGGTCGAAGGTCTGGTGTCCCTGAGGCCTTACTATGAATGTGCCTGGATGGAGTTATCAAAGGATCGATGGGAGGACCGCAACCATGGTAAATTTCTATCTTGGATTGTTTATTATTTCGGCCTTTTCTCAAACTAACTTATCTCCCTTTCTTTTGAAGGCCTCAGGAAGGATGATTCAATGAGCCTCATTCTGGTGACGAGGAAATACTTCCCCAGCCATCAGCTCTGAAGCCGGCCAAGGAGAGAAAGAGAAAAAGGGCTCTGAGTCCCCTGGGCTCGGAAAAGAAAAAAATCAGCGAGGAAACCTCGTAAGCCTAAGGCGAATGCTGGTGCCATGTCCTCGAACTCTATCCGCTGATTAAGGGATGAGGCCAAAGAAGAAGAAGAATAAGAAGAAGACAACTTCAGGATAGTGGCCCATATGCGGGCTACTGCTTCAGTACAAGAGCCCTCCGAACCGGAGGCAGTTGATGAGGGAGCTTCGGCTGAGGTCCCTGAATCAGAAAAGCAGAGGCCGCCCCGTCCCCAACTAAGACGGTGGAAAGAGAGGCTGGAGGCAAGGATTCCCAAATAATGGAAGAGGTACCTGGGGTTGAGCTCGGGGTGGTTGATATTTCGAAATCCCCCCGAGATTTAGGATACCATGATTGGAGAGGACAGCATGCTGGATAGTCATTGTATCGATCTCCAAGGTTTCTTCGATGGGCTCGAAGCTGCTACTTCCGAGGATATTACCGAATTCAGTGATTTACCGGTGCCAAAGAAAATACCGTCATCGGGTTCCACTGGATCTTTATCGAGCTCGAGGTTGGTGGACCAATTTTTGGCTCGGAGCGTTAACCTGGGCCACAAAAAACATCTAGTGCTTATCGTCCTAGATGATGCCTGAGTCTTCTCTTCCCCTGTTAGGGTTTCCATCTATCTGAGAGTCTTGGTGACCGAGGAGGAACAAGCCATGATGAACATTGTGGGGGGCGCTTACCTGTTTAACGAGGCTCAACACGCTCTAAATCGGGTAATCTCCGAGAATCTTTTTCTTACTTCTTTTACACTTAGAATTGAAGATTATTCTTAACATCTTCTTCCTTATTTGCAGGCTTCGGAGTTGCACCATGAAGCCTTCTCAGATTTCGAGAGGAGCACGAGGCCGAGGTTCGTGGCCTTACTGAGGAAAGACACTTATAGGCTCCTCAGTGAGGAGCTCAAGGCCGATTTGGTTGCGGCTCGGAACGAGCACACTGATATGACCGAGTGTTGATGCCCAATTTTGCCCTCATATATTTTCAAATAAGTGTATATACTTTCAAAATATCATTTTTACATCATTTTTTAGTTTACAAATCTATACAAGTATTTTTACTACAATTTTCCATCATTTTTTAGGACTTTAAAATTGATTTTCTTGCATTTAAATTTCTTGAATATTTATTAATTACTCCCTCAAATTATTTTGTGATGAATTGACTACTTACAATTATTATTTTGCATGTTTAATATGTTACTTCATTTTATGTAATTATATTAATATTTATAAGTTATTTGTGCAATTTTTCAGTAATAGCTTATCTTCGTATCGAAATGCTTTTTATTTATATTATTTGTATCAAAATAGAATTTTTTATTTTTATAATACAAATTTATTATTTCTAAATATTTTAATATATAAATAATATTTTTTACTTATTTATTAAGTATTTTTATAAATTATTTTTGTGTATTTAAATAATAGCCTAGCTTTAAACTAATTTTGAACCAAATTGGCCCAATATCCTTAGCCCAATAAATCCCCAGCCCAAAGCCAAATGACCCCTTTACAAAACCTGGTCGACACCCGTTTTCTGTGACCCACCCCGTTCATTTTTAATCCTAGTTGTTGATCTCTCTAGATCAACGACCCCCGTTCACCCTCCTTCTTTAATTAACCAAACCCTATCATTTTTCCTTAACCCGCCACCCCTAAATCCTCTCTACTCTCTCTTCTTCTCTGAGAAACCCTAGCCGCCTCCCATTAATATCCTCTCCCAATCCCACTGATAATGGGATTAGACCATTATTGTCTTACCATGTTTGAATACCTTTGGTATTGGTCGTCCGTTTGTGGTGTTACTTAGGTGCTTGCCTAAGTTTAGCAAGCAAGATTTCTTGAGATTGAACCAAAGTGGCTCGAATCTTTGATTTTTGAGCATTATTTCGTCTACATACATTCAATACCACGCTATGTGAGTCTGATTTCATTGAGATCTCTGTTGATTTGCGTTTTCCCTCTTGAACTAGGGTTTACCCAATTTCTCTCCTAAATTGATTTTTGAACTGATTTTTGCATGGATCCTTTCCTTATTCTATATTTGATTTATTTTGTTTTCTTGTTTGTTCGTTCAAGTTTTACTGCTATATAAACCCTTTCCTATTCCCCTTTTAGGACATACTTTAATCGACATACTTTCACTAAAAAATTGGGGCTTTGTTTTGTGATTTCCTCATTCTCTTGTTTTGTACTTCATTTTGTCCGGCTGAAAGCCAAGGCCACTGAGATTATATTATTCGAACTTTCTCTTGGTGCGAGCATTGCCCGGAGTTTTTTCGAAGCTCTTGAGAACTTTGACGCATTGAGATTTTGGGTTCTTATGGAATTTTTTCTCTTTACTGTTGTTCGTTTAACTGGTAAGTTACTTGACTTTCGCAATTTCGTTTATATGTCTGTGATTTTCATACGTTCTCACTTCTGAAATTCATAGCTTATTGTGTTTTTGGGCTACTCCTGTGTGCAACTCTGCTAGCTTTACAGTAGTTTTAAGTCTCTTTAGCATTTAATTTCACATAATGTCGCTAGTTCTGAAACATGCTTATGCCTAATTTGAGTAATTTAGATTCTCTTAAGTCTGTTTAGCCAATGTGTTCTGAGCTATTTCTGTGTGTGACCTTATTATCTTTACACTTGTTTGGACCTCTTTAGTATTTAATTCTACCTAAAATTGTCAATTATGTTATTTGAATGTGCTTCATCTGCATAATTTGGACTTCCTTTAGTTAATTAGTCTATTGTGTCAATACCGGAATGCCTACATTTACCATCTGACATGAGTTTATTTTCCCACCCTGTTCTAAATCTATATAATGGTAATCTTGCATATGTAGTGTGCTTTAATTTGTGTTAAGACCTTTTTCTATCAACCACGACTGGCTCCCCTGTTAATATGTCCCTCAGCATGTTTTGGCTCATCTGATTCACTATCTATTTAGTAGTAATTATCCTAATCTGTATTTCCCTACAATGTATGATGTTGTTTTGTTTCCTAATGTGAGTTAACATGGTTATCTTATGACACTAGTATGTATACTTAGCATAATTTGGACCTTTAGGTTTTCACTTGTTGGGTATATTGCATTTTGTGCATGATAATCTTTGTCAATCCTGCAAATTTGTTCTTAAATCTTCCAATATGTGACTGTCTATGTGTTAAGTGTTGAACCTGCTTTTAAATCCTTACTGAACTTGCTTCTAAGTCATGTGATCTGTTTGATTAGCTGCTCTGTATGCTCAAACTTTGCTATGTCTATTTCAAGTTATAAGTGTATCCCTCAATTCATGTCCCTCAACCATTTTCCACTCTCCTTCATTTGTTACTTATGCTATCTTGAACCTCTCATTCTTAGCCGGCTGAAAGCCAAGGCTACCAAGGCTCTCACTGCTGACCTCCCTAGTGTGAGCACTGCTCGGAGTCCATTTGAGACCCTTGTGAACTCTGACACACTAGGATTTGGGTCTTTAGTCACTCCCTGAAACTTGAACTACCCCACTCAACCCTTTCTTTCTATTATCTGTTGTATATCTAAGTTGGTTGGTTTAAGTGACTCGATTCTTGGCAATATGGTTACATGAATTTGTTTTGGGCTCTTCTGTGGATTCTGGGTTGTGTCGATGAATATGGATCCTTGTTAGAAGTCTGGGTATGCTACATGAGAATTGCTGAAGGCCCAGACAATGCTGAATATTTCTTTTGGGCCTGATGTGGGCCTATTTTCGTTATTTGTATAACATTTATAATTTTTTTCGTTACTGGGCTTGTAATAACTTTGCATAAATAATTGGGGTGTTAGTAAAAAATGATAGTAGGTAGACTCTTAATATTTAGGTATAAAGGGGTAGAGGATATGCCTATAGGACTCAGTGATTTACTTGCTATATATGCTATTCAATCACTATGTGCACTATAGAAATCATGCCATTAGGGGAAGCACACACACACTGTCTTCTAGCAAACATGAATTCAAAATGCTGCAATTATGCTTACTGCTATGTGCTACAAGAAAGCTGCCTATAGGAATAAATGTCGCTGATTTTTCTTTCAATTCGCATAATTCCCTAGAAATCATGCCTATAGGATTCCAATTATTTCGTTTGCCGTTGTTCACCTAGAAAATATGCCTATAAGATTAAGGTATGATAATAAAATCGGTTCCAAGTGCTATTCATTAGAGATCCTGCCTATAGAGTACAATTACCCGCCCTAATTTGTTAATGATGAACTTCTCAAACACTGTTTATTGTTTTATGGATGCTATTATTAGAAAGCATGAATAATTCTGGGACTTTTCTCCAATAGATTTTACTATCCTTTACTGCGTAGACCACCTAGACATAGCAACTACAAGTTTAATAACTTGAAACCTGCGATCCCAATAATCAGCCTTTACTAACTGTATAATCTTGTCTACGAGTAGCACCTTGCATCTGAAACTTCCTGCATGTTTTAATTCAAAGTCACCTAGAAATCATATCTATAGTGCCTAATGTTCTTAGTTCTGAAACTTCCTAACCTGAGCATCTATTTGCGTGCATTTATTGTTTAAGTGTGGAGGCTAATGTGAGCCCTTAAGTGCCTTTACATGAAGTCTTACGTGTTTTGTCTGTCGCCTAGCTTTTTTCATTTTTGAGCATCCTAGGTAAAGTCTAGAACCACCTAAATAGAGGTTCAAAACCTCCTGGATCATAGATATAGGACGAGTAGTGCACGCATGGGCATGACTTAGAATTGAATTAGAGCGATTTTAGGTAAACAACTTTAACATAGTAATCGGGTAGCAGGAGATGATAGTTTGTGCCCGCTGACTAATATGAGTAACTCCCTACCCCAAGGGAGTTGAGAAATATTATTTATGTTGCACGGGGTGATCCTTTAGGCTAAAAAACTTAGGACTCCCCCCCCCCCTTTCCTTTCTATGTTTGCTATTACAATTAGAATATTTGTATCTCTATATTCGCATTGAGATTTTGTAATAAAATCCTTTGATCTTTACATTCTATTTGCTTATTTGATCAGTTAGCCTAATTCACATAATTTTAGGTTCGGCCGGGACCACAGTTGTGGACCTCGAAGAGTGCCTAACACCTTCTCTTTGAGGTAATTTGATCCCTTACCCGATCTTTGGTGGTGTTGATTAGTCAAACAGAATTATCCGCACAATAGGTGCCCTAACGCACCTAAAAAATCGTTAGGTGGCAACTCTTATTTTATCACTTTATCCCCCATTCTAAAAAAGAGTTGTCACGACGTCGAAACCCGCTTTCGCGAGAAAACAGGGTGCGACAGCATGGCGACTCTGCTGGGGATTTACACTTAGTCTCTTACCATAGTGAAATTGGCTTATGTGTGTTAGTTTTCTTTGTTATAAAACGCACATTCCTTTTCCATCTTTATTTGTTAAATTTTGCTATTACATGCACATTCATTTCCCGTTCACCTTTACTTGTTTAAACCCGTTATAACATGTACATCCCTTCCTTTCTCCACCTTTATTTGCTTAAATTGGTTATAACATGCACATCCATTTCCTATTCGCCTTTATTTGCTCTAACTACTCTTCATTTGTTTAAAGACTGCTATATGATGCCTCTCCCGTCCCTACTCCCTTGCTTGCTTTATTACATTCTCCTATATTCCACGAACTAATTTCTTCCCTTGTCTTTCTTTTATGTCTTTCATGGTTTACCTTAATACTGTATTTACTGTTTTTACATATTTACCATGCAAATACTTGACAACGTGTTATTATCTCTGCATAAAGTATGTTCGACATCATACTCCACTCGTTCCAATTATCAACATAACGGAACTTGATGAGTGTCCGCATTTTTCCAAAATTACCCATTTAAATCGCAAAGGCTTATTTATGGTAGACTAGTCGATTAGTGGTGCAGTCGACGGTCCCTTGCCTTTCCGTCTCAAGTAGTCCACTTAAGAGTACCAGTCTAGGCCATTTTAAAAACCTTATTCCAATATCAACTGTACATGCATCATGTTAAACCTAGTACGGGTTAGAACGTTGTTACGTGATATCCCGCTAAGATAAGCCTTGTCCAAAGTCCAACGGGATTTCCACAATTCCAATGGACACCATCATGTTATGTGCATTACTTGGAGAAAACATGCCAATATGTTGATCATTAGCGTGTAAATACTCGAATCTGGAGGGGGTCAGGGATAACCTTATTTGTTTGCAGAGAATGAAGCACGAAATCCCCAAGTTTGGCATGGTCCAAAACATTCCACCTTTGTTGCTTGATTGGTGGAAAAATCTCGCGCCTAGAAACAAGAATCACGTGATAAGGGTCCTTGGTAATTTACCATCCTTTTTAATCATCCGGCCAAATTGAACATTGATTGAGGCCACCACTATATTGTGAGATGAGAAAAGGACTGTCTTGCGCTTTGGCGACATAAAAATGACTCCTCTCCTAGAATAAATAGGAGGCTTCGCTAACCTGTCATGGGATAGTCCAGGTTTATTAGTGCCAGAGAATCGCACCCCCCGCGAATGCTGGGTTTCAAGAAAAATGGTGAATTGCTTTGCTTGAAGAAGTCATACATCCCATTTGAATTCCTTTATGAACTTTATGGATACAGCAAGTCATATCGCCTTCATCGTGATGAACTTTCCATTACTTCCTTGGGATGGACGCACCGTCGAGTTTATGTGTTCATTGTCTGTTTCTTGGGGTTGTTGATATTTTCAATGAAAGGGGGAAGGATACACACTCGTCTAGCCATGGTCGCCATGATGTTGGCTGAAATGTACCACGCTCTAGATCGATTCAAGCAGGGATTCGGGCACTTCGAAGGTTGTAATCTGTACTACAAGTCTGGTTGTTAGAATATTTCTAGAGGGGATAATATCGCCAGGAGCTTCTGCGACGACCATTGAATGACTACACAGCTTACCATCACCCAAAGAGAATGACATTTATCCTAGAGAGGTTTGCAAAATCGGGAAATGTTGTGAGTTGGGTGTGTTTCTTCAGCAATCTGACCGACGAAAAGGTACATTGGATGTTTCAATGGTTCCCTAGAAGTGAGTTCATCATCAGATCAAGAGAGACTACTCATCTAGTGCTGATCGGGCTAAGGGGAATCTATCATTATGCTCCTATAAGGGTAATGAGGCAAGCGGGAAGAAAACAAGTTATACCTCGGGTTTCCAACATGGTCCAGTACAAAGCAGATTTTAAAGGGGACGTCATCCCATTCAAGTTCGAGGCACAACATATGTAGAATCAGAAGGTCATTGTGGAAAAGGATACTGTTGAGCCAGACAGGTATCATGTCGGCCATGTGTACTTCTACCCATCATGGTTGGTAGACGACATAGCATGAGACGTCAAGCCAGGAATTAATATGAAAAACAAGATCATAGATGACGTTGCCGAAGCACAAGTCAAGTATAGTATGTTGCGGAAAAAGGTCTTAGAATCTGAAGCTAGGCATTTGGAACAACACAAAGTGGATATGGAAGAAATCAATGAATGGAGAGAAATTGCTACTAAGTCAACAGAGAGATTGGAATATTTGGAGCAAGGGTTGATGGAGCTTGAGGGGAAGATGAGGAAGAGACTCTCAGATTGTCAGGACACGGATGGCAGTAAAGGAGGGCATCTAGTAAAGGCTTACCTACTGTTGGATATGCGCGACTTGGGAAACCTGATTGATGGATCTAAAAGAGACACGCATGGGGAAGGTCTTTCTGGGGCCAAGTAGATTAGAAAATAATGTTCTTTACTGCTTTCTAGATTCGTTTTAGATTTCGATTGTAATAAGGCAAATGCCATTAGTGACTTTCTCATTATTGTCGTTTTGGTAAGGATTTGATTCATTTTTGCATTAATGAAATGACGTAATTATTGGCATCAATTTTCTCCAAGTCTATGTGTTGCTTAGGCCTACCTCGGGCAAAATGAGGTCCCTCAAATTAGGACACGAATTTATTACATAATTTTGCAAAGCATCTTCAATATCACACACATTCTTTCAATATCCCTTACTGACTTGGTTACCTTTTTTTTTTTTTCTTTTGATTATTCCCATTCCCTAAGGTTTGTTCGTGCATACTGGCATCGTCCGCATATCACACTAGATCCAGAGGTCCTCCACCTCCTCCTCCACCAAGCGATCCTAAAGGCAAAAGCAAAGGGAAAGGAAAAATGGACGATTTAAGTGGTATCAGAAGGGCCAATGCAGAGAACGTTGAAACTTCAGATGGTCAAGTACTCCAGCACAGAATGAATTGGTCCTACGTCTGGAACAGAAAATACTGGAGCTATAAGGTGAACTTGAGCAGGTGCGGAACTTGAAAAACCTTTCCCTCACCTTAAACTTCCCTGATATCAAGCAACAAAACACAAAGGCCCAAACCCGACACCTCCCCAAAATACACAGAACCAAAATCCACCACCAAACCCTCCCGCGCCACATCAATACGCCATACCTCCTCAGAACCATAACCCTCCACCAGTACCTACTCCTCCACAACACCATCACCATCCAACTCAATACCCATAAACCTCCAATTACCACACTCCTCAAAATGCACCGCAACCTACTCCTGATCCCCAAAACTCAACCAATGACAACCATTACGCCCAGATTCCCGGAGTCCACTAAAATAATCTCATATATGTGGAAACTTTAACCCACACCCCATAACAAACCCTATATATACCAAAATGCACCGAGAAGGATGTGCTCATCAAGAACATGACGGAAGAACTCAAGAAGCTCACTGGAAGAGTTCAGATTGTCGAAGGTTGCAAAGGGCATTGAGGTTTTAAATTATGAGGACTTGTGTATTCAACTAGATGTAGAACTGTCGGAGGGATACAAACCTCCCAAGTTCGAAATGTTCGACGGAACTGGTGATCTGAAAGTGCATCTAAGAACATACTGTGACAAACTTGTAGGGGTTGGCAAAGATGAACTAATTCATATGAAGTTGTTCATGAGGAGCCTCACCGGAGATGCATTGTATTGGTACATCAGTCAGAACCCAAAGAAGTGGGTTAATTGGGTGAGCATGGCATCAAATACCTCCACCCACATACCAGCTTGCACCCCCAAGATACCAACAATCTTCCACCACCTACCACACTTATAACGCCCAACCCACATATTATCACTCGCCACCACCAGCCCGCTAAAATTACTATTACATCCCGCCTTCTCATACATTAAAGTTTCGTCGTAAGTTAATCAACGTAAGTTTGGGAATGGTATTATTTTTAGATTATAAGCATTATTCTATTTCAACAAGTGATGAGTAAATTCGTGAAGGTGAGAGGGGAAGCAAGTCAAAGAAAATAAATTTTCATCCTAGTTTGGCATGTTGGGATAAAATACGGCCCGAGCTAAAATACTCGGTATTTATAGACTAGTGTCATACAAGATACCACATGACCATGATAGTAAAGTGTATAAGGTATGTGAAAAAAGAGTAGTATTTTAAGTAAGCGAAAATAATTCTTAATTATGTGGGTAATTGATTAATTATTGGATAATGGAACATTACCTAGTTAATTAATAATTAGTGGTGGATTAATTAAAATATTTGGATAAAGACTAAAGAAAAAAGAGATCAATAATTTTGGATGACTCTTAATCTTATTGGATTAACGTGGCAGCACGCCACTACATCAACCATATGACTCTTAGTCTTTGTTAAATAGGTGGCAACCTAATTTGTTATATACAAAACATTCACTTTCTAACCTTTTCAATACAAATCAGTTTTCCAATACATCAGATTCCTACAAGACATTTCCCTTCCAACCTTTTCAATACAAATTAGATTTTCAATACAAATCAGATTCTAGTGACGCGACTTCTCACAAAATTCCTGCAAGTTCTTGAAAATTCCTAAAACAACACCACAACATGATTTCTTCAACCAACGAGATTTCTTAGCACATTAGCAACGTGAGATTTTACGATTCTAAAGAAGTGCGGTGCAATCTTTCTCAAGCATATCATACGGATTTTCCCCTACTTCGATCTGCCATTACGTGTTGTCGCAATTGGCGTATGTTAGAGAGATTTTCAAGAGAATCGGCTCAGGTATGTTAAGTCTAAGCCCTTTCTTCATTTTGGCATGATCTCGTAATTACACAAGTTTAATAACGAGGCATAAAGAAAACTTCATATCCCGAAATTTACGTATATTTTCCTAGTCTTGTAAGTTACAATATTCTCCTTATCGGGACTACATATTCAATTGAGTATTTTCTTTTTTCAGTCATGGGAGTAGAGAATCTATATACAGTAATACAATATTTTCATTACCATCGAGCTATAATCTATGGGCAGGCCCCTATTGGACAACCTCTGATCAGATGGTAAGTTATATACCGAGCCTACTGTGGCCGAGCGCCTATGAGCGAGCCTAGTTGGTCGAGATACAAAGCCTAATATGGTCGAGCGCCTATGAGCGAGCCTACTATATTGAGAGAGTTGAGTCGGTATCAGCAGGTAAGCATATCTTCATATTATCTTTGACTTCCAGTTGCTTTCGTTTATTATATTATCAGTTCAGTTTCAGCTTTCAGTATATTTCCTTACATACTTGGTACATTATTTCATACTGACGTCCCTTTTCTGGGGGCGCTGCATTTCATGCGTGCAGGTTCAAACACACAGACGGGTAGACCTCCTCATTAAGTGTTGCCCGAGTTCAGCTTAATCAGTAAGCTCCACGCCTTTCAGAGTTTCTGGGTCTAGAGCTTTACGTACATCTTGTGTATATATGTATATATGTTATGAGTAGGTCGGGGAGATGTTCCGATCACAGTATATCCACCAGTAGAGGCTTGTAGACATATCCTACCAGTTAGTGTAGTATGTTGGGCTGGTAGGCCTTTTATGTATATTTTGTTTGTTTGTCAGCTATAGTAGTTATGACGGCCTTGTCGGCCCAGATTTATATTAATATTTAGTCAGCATTCGCAGTTGTCTTGCAATGTGGCCCATGGACAAAGTATGACATCACATGTTCAGAGTTCCTTAGTCGCAAGTTGGTATACAAGGATAGATGAGGCACCGGGTGCAGGTCTCGCCCCCAGGTTCGGGGCGTGACAAAAATGGTATCAGAGCAATTTCGTCCTAGGGAATCTACAAGTTGTGTCTAGTAGAGTCTTGTTTATGGGTGTGTTGTACACCACACTTATAAGCAGGAGGCTACAGGGAATTTTGGACTGTCACTCTTTCTTCTTACTCTAGATCGTGTGGTATAGCTCATTTATAAGAATTCAAGCTCCTAACTTTTATTTTATCTGTAATATGACGATACCTCCAGTTGGTAAGAGATTGAATGCGGATATGGAAGAGTTGAGTCAGAGGAACTAGATTTTTCATGATGCTTATGATGAGAAAATGTAAGGTCTTCAGTAGATCATGTATGTACTAAGACGTGTAAGTCTCTTGATAAGGAGCCTTAAGGCAAGGATATCTATCCACCCCTATAGTCAAAGGCAATTAGAGATTTAAAAGATAGTACAAGTTTCAACAAGTAAAAGAAGCAAGGTGAAGAAGGGTGCGAGGCGCCAGTTAATGAAGACAATCATTATTTAGCATTCAGGACGGGAGATAAGCATTTTGAGTTACCTTCAACGGTAGCAAGGTATGTACAATGGCCACACCCATATCATTTATGTCCTATAGAAGTTAACAAAAGTAGTATAACAGAAGGACGGATATTAGGATCCGGCTGGGGTTAGAGTGACCCAAAATGGGCGATGAAATGTTTGTGTTAGTTGACATTTCCGAAGGATAGTGCAAATATGCTAATATATCTCCTTGTGAGGCACCCGGATGGTGCACTCTAAACTAGTACGGCTAGTTATGAGTACTACAAAGATAGGCACTGGAAGCCTTGAAAGGGATAAATATTATCTTAGTATGGCTCCCGTCCCTAGTAAAGAGAGAATGTTAGGAAACTCGAAGAGCCAATGGATAGAGCAAGGGGAGCTAAGAGCAAAGGAATATCTTATTCGTGTTTTTAGAATAAAGTGATAGACATAAATGTTAGCGGAAAATAAGAAGAGAGTTAATGAAGCATTATGATTGAGATGTGATACATGGATGACAACGGTGGAAAACAAAAATGAATGAAATGACAGTTTTACATAGTCTATAATCGAGGGAAGGAAAGGATGAGAGGTGTCAGGCCTAGAGACGACAAAAGAGTATAGGCCATAAGGTTGTATCCTCATTTAGAGAAATAAGTTCGTGACTCCAACGTGACTTCCAGAAGGAAAAGTTAGACCCCAAAGTAATAGAAATCAGTATGGGCTGATCAACAAGGTAAGATAAACATGAATTAGGGACTGAGTAATTTGATAATGATCGGTATCATGAGAATTTCAGAGTGCGTTCTTGCAATAATAGAATGGAAAACAGGAGAAGATTCATAATAAATTCAGAGAAAGGTCATTCAAGAAGACGCTTCCCTAAAGCAAGTAATGGGAGCAAAGTTAAGCTTAAGGGACTGTATGTACCAGTTATACAAAGTGTCACCCTCACAAGTAAGGGAAGTTTATAACCTTGGTACAAAAGGATCACCGCAAGGCGGGTAAGGGTCATCAATAATGTGAGAAGACACCAAAGATAAAGAGGTAAAACATCTATAGGTAGATCGCCGTAGCGCTAAATATTAGTATTCCTCTAAAGGGGGGAGTATGGAGTGATGTGGCATTAAGTCAGAATTAAGTGGTTCTAGCAATTATGGAATGGTAAAGGAAGAATATGATGAAATGAAAAAGGGATGAGATTACACTTATTCAAAGCCTACAGATATGCTACGATTCCAGAACATTATGCAAACACGGCGTCAAGAAGAGGAAGTGAGGGTTCCTGCCCGAGATGTTATTGATGAATAAGAAGACAGTCAAAATATTAGTTCAGAAGCAACCCTACAAGCACAAGGGCGTGAAGATAAGTAACTAAGGATAATTAAAGGTGAATACAAGCATCAAAACTTCCATCGGGTAAACGATATAACCAGTTTGCAACTTTACAAGATCCAGAAGGCCTCCCTAAGTACTACAATGAAACACTAGCTGAGGAAATAAGGAAGAAGGCTTCAACCTAAGCACAGTGACCTAAAGAGGAAATGGTCATGTAACAACAATCTCATAACAACATTATATGCACTCCATAAGAAAATGGCACCTACCGTGGCTAATGAACAAAGAAGTAATATTCAAGATCATATGAGTTGTATGGAATTCCAATATGTGTGGGCACTAAGATAAGATAAGTATGTGTCGCAAATAAGGGGCAGAAAGACCAGGAAAAGTAATTACCTACGTTTAAAGATAGCTGAGAAGGAATGGAAGGAAGTATTCGATTAATGATCCAGAATTGGTTACGTTATGAACGCACTTAAGAGTTCGGAGTATTATCCATGCAGCATATATGTTGACAATCATATAGTCGTAGAAGATTCTGGTTCAAGTTAAATGATAAAATTGAGCCCAGTTCATAGACAAAGAATCGAGTTGTTAGAAGATTGAATCATGGATATTCCATAGTATCCTTGAAGGGCTAAAGTAGTAGCTAATACCATGAGCCGCAGATCGGAAGATAGCTTAAGCCTATAAAAAGGTTGATCAGAGGAAAGAGGAAACTAAAGAATTACATCACCCAGGTAAATCAGGAGTTTGATTATTGGACCCAAGAAATTATGGACATCGTGATTGAGAACATTGCAGAATCACTCTTAATATCAGAGGTCCAATTAGAAGAATATCAGCCTCATAAGAAGTCAGTATAAAGCTCTCATTGAATCAGGTAAAAAGATGCAAGTATTATAATAGAAAAAGTTGTCGATGTGAATTATACCTATATGGAAGGGAGGTCATGAAGGAGATAGAAGATGTGATGTGATACTTTAATGTAAGTAAGGTAAAGGTGAACGACGTACGAGATACTCAAATACAGAAGGTTATGAATAGTCCATACTTTGGATAGAAGACTAGAAATGCGGGGATTCAATATCCAGGAATGATAGAGGCATCGTTAGGTGGAATATCTTACAACCTATGGTCTCTAGGTACCGAGAGGTCTAGTTAATAAAGTAAAAGAAGAGTTTGAGACGATGTGATGTCTCACTTGATGTTCCAGAATAACACAAGGAAATCTATGGTGCAAGGAAGTGGAAAGAAGGAAGCGAGTAGTATAAATGGATATGTAACTCGCAAGCTAAAGTTTGATAGAGCGACAAGGTTTTAGGAAGACAAGAGTAAGGACAAGAAAGGGTGAGTGAGAAGGTGACGAGAAACGGATGAGTCATCGGGATTAAGCCCATGAAAATAAGATAGATGATGTATTCTCTAAGTTATAGAAAGTTCAGTATAGCCTGAATGAACTCAAAGAAACCTAAGACTAGTAGCATTTAGAAGAGATGAAATGTTGCACTAGATTAAAATACCCATGGAAGGTAAATCGCATTGGGATGCTATGAAATACGATTGTGGAAGTATAGTGTCGTATCGCCCACAGTGAGTCAGGAAAATCACTTCAAATGTCCTACGATGCAACATGAGCCCTAGTGAGTGCGTAAGAGATTTCAAGTTATCAATGGTATATCATACATCAATATCGAGGTGAATCAACAATGGATGGACAAAAGTAACAAAACTTGAGATGAGATTAGGTCGTCATTCTTAAAATGAACTGTAATAAGGAAGAATTGAAGGACTTGGATTTATATGTCTATGATAAGAAGAGAGAGAGTAACCTGGAATTGGGTAGCAGACCTCGATAATAATAAAACCAAGGTAAGAGTGATGGTATAGTATGACCTACCTAGATGCCATACGGATAAATAACTAGGTCTATGAAATAAGATATAAAAATATTCGTAGGTTCGACAAAGTACCGAGCGAAGAACTTCAGTAACGGCTAAAACTCGGAGGAAAAGGAAAGAAGAGTCGCGTAGGCACACTTACAAGGTCAGAATCAGTTGCATGATGGGAGGTAGCAATAGTTACGAGATTGGAAGGATTTTGATCACAAGTCATGGTGTGGGAAATAAGCCTAAAGGGGGGAGTTCCCTGGCCTTTTGATTTATCACAGAACAGTTTCCTAGATGGCAAGGAGAGTACATTCGAGGATGAATGTTCCAAATGAGGGAATGATGTTACATCCCGCATTCTCGTAAGTTAATCAACGTAAGTTCGGGAATGGGATTATTTTGAGATTATAAGCATTATGTTATTTCAAACAAGTTATGAGTAAATTCGTGAAGGTGAGAGGGGAAGCAAGTCAAAGAAAATAAATTTTCGTCACAGTTTGGCATGTTGGGATAAAATACGATCCGAGCTAAAATACTCGGTATTTGTAGACGTGCCATATAAGGTACCACATGACCATGATAGTAAGGTGTATAAGGTATGTGAAAAGTGAGTAGTATTTTAAGTAAGTGAAAATAATTCTTAACTATGTGGGTAATTGATTAATTATTGAATAATGGGACATTACCTAGTTAATTAATAATTAGTGGTGGATTAATTGAAATATTTGGATAAAGACTAAAGCAAAAAGAGATCAATAATGTTGGATGACTCTTAATCTATGTTGGATTAACGTAGCAGCAAGACACTACATCAACCATATGACTCTTAGTCTTTGTTAAATAGGTGGCAACCTAATTTGTTATATACAAAACATTCACTTTCTAACCTTTTCAATAAGAATCAGATTTCCAATACAAATCAGATTCCTACAAGAAATTTCCCTTATAACCCTTTCAATACAAATCAGATTCTAGTAACGTGACTTCTCACAAAATTCCTACATGTTCTTGCAAATTCCTACAACAACACCACAACGTGATTTCTTCAACCAACGAGATTTCTTAGCACATTAGCAACGTGAGATTTTGCGATTCTAAAGGAGTAAGGTGCAATCTTTCTCAAGCATATCATACGAATTTTCCCCTACTTTGATCGGCCATTACGTGTTGTCGCAATTGACGTATGTTACAGAGATTTTCAAGAGAATCGGCTCAGGTATGTTAAGTCTAGGCCCTTTCTTCATTTTTGCATGATCTCGTAATTACACGAGTTTGATAACGAGGCATAAAGAAAAATTCATATCTCGAAATTTACGTATATTTTTCTAGTCTTGTAAGTTACAATATTCTCCTTGTCGGGACTACATATACAATTGAGTATTTCCTTTTTCTCATTCATGAGAGAGTTGAGTCAGTATTAGCAGGTAAGCATATCTTCAGATTATCTTTGACTTCCGGTTGCTTTCACTTATTATATTATCAATTTAGTTTCAGCTTTCAGTATATTACCTTATCTACTCGGTACATTATTTCGTACTGACGTCCCTTTTTTGGGGGCGCTGCATTTCATACGTGCAGGTTCAAACAGACAGACGGGTAGACCTCCTCATTAAGTGTTGCCCGAGTTCAGCTTGATCGGTAAGCTCCATGCCTTTCGGAGTTTCCGGGTCTAGAGCTTTACGTACATCTTCCGTATATATGTATATATGTTATGAGTAGGTCGGGAGATGTTCTGATCACAGTATATCCACCAGTAGAGGCTTGTAGACATATCCTTCCAGTTAATGAAGTATGTTGGGCTGGTAGGCCTTTTATGTATATTTTGTTGGTTTGCCAGCTATAGTAGTTATGACGGCTTTGTCGGCCCAGCTTTATATTGATATTTAGTCAGCATTCGTAGTTGTCTTGCAATGTGGCCCATGGCCAAAGTATGACATCACATGTTCAGAGTTCCTTAGTCGCAAGTTGGTACGCAAGGACAGATGAGGCATCGGGTGCTGGTCTCGCCCCCAGGTTTGGGGCGTGACAACTACCAAAATCCAAGACCAAATTTCGACCACATACCACCCAGACAATACACTCCGATTGCTGAACCCATAGACCAACTATACGAGAGACTGAAGGCTCCTGGTTATGTCACTCACATTCTCGTTGTTTCTATGGAAAACACTTCTCAGTGGATTAACCCAAACAAGACATGTGCCTATCACTCAGGCATGAAGGGTCATATCATTGATGAGTGCCGCACTCTGAAGGACAAGATTCAGACATTAATTGACACTAAAGTCAAATAGGCAAAAGAGGCTACAACCAACGTTCGTAACAATCCTCTCCCGGATCACAGAGGTGATGGAGCAAATGTGATTGCGACCGATGAATAATGGGATTCGGAAGGGTCAATTGGGATCATTCGAGAGGGGGATGATCCTAAAACATATCCAGTCACTCTCATGTCTATCGTGGAACAAACTCATGCACCGATTGAAGTTGAGGTAGCTGCACCAGCTCCGTTCGAAGTCGAGGTGACCACACCCTTCACCGCAATGGTAGAACCTATGCCATCTTATAATTTTAATGTCATACCATGGGATTATGTTGCGGAAGCAAGAAGGAAAGGAAAAGAGAAAATTGAAGAAACAGGTGCAGCACAAGGCACGACTAGAACCGGTAGGGTTTATACACCCGAGCACTTGGGAGGAACAAGCATAGAAGCTGCATCAAAACCACCTGTCATTGAGACCGGCCCGGGCGACCTTTGGAGAAAAGTGCAACTAAGAGAATACTCTGTGGTTAACCATTTGAACAAAACTTCTGCTCAAATATCCATTTTATCACTACTGCAAAACTCCCAGACACATAGGAATGCCTTGATGAAGGTGTTGAGTGAAGACTATGTACCCACCAACATCACCAGTGGGTAAATGGACAACATGGTGGAGCAGGTATTGGAAAGTCACAAAATCACTTTTCATGAAGACGAGCTGCCACCGGAAGGACTAAGTCACAATAGGGCACTACATATCACAGTGCAATTTGAGGACAAATTCATCGCCAGAGTCCTGATAGATGGGGGATCAAGTCTCAACATATCTTTACTAACTAATTTGAAGAGGCTGGGTAAAGGCATGCACGAGATACGAGCAGGAAGTATGAATGTGAAAGCGTTTGATGGATCTTAAAGGGCCACAATTGGAGAAATCAACCTCAGCCTACAGATGGGCCCAACCTGGTTTGATGTGAAGTTTCAAGTGCTGGATATATCTGCTACCTACAATCTATTATTGGGGAGGCGCTGGATACATACCACTAGGCCGTAGCTTCTACTTTGCATCAGGATGTGAAGTTTGAGTGGAACCATCAGGAAGTGATCATCCTTGGAAATGAGAGTAATCCTATTTATACCAATCAGATTGTTCCAGTCATCGAGAATAGAAGGAAGCTGGGTAGAGAACATACCATCGCATTGAGCGCGTCAACGCAATTGAAAAAGACAATTGGTGGATCAACAAGATAGAATTCATATTGTTATGGACAGGGTATGAGCCTGGCAAGGGTCTCGGCAAGAATCTCCAAGGGATCACCAAACTGGTACAACTAAAGCGTCATAGTACAACTTTTGATCTTGGGTATGAATGCACTTGGCAAGAGTACCAGGATTGGTCACCTCCATCGCGTGGTCCTTATTATCCGCTAGAACAACCAGTTCCACATTTGCACCAGACATTTCATCAAGCTGACATGATGTGGGGGTCTGAAGAAGATGAAGTTTTAGCTGGCATAAGGAAACTGTTTCTGGATGATGAAGACATGGATTGCGGTGTGATAGTTGAGGAGGAGGAGAAGGAAGGCCTTACTATTCAGACTGTGGAGAAAGGAGTTGTTCTCAAGAACTGGACTGCTGCACCATTGAGGGCCTGTCGAGTTCCTGGTAAGCCTGGAAATTAGCATCACTTATTTTAAAAAAAAATTACGAGCATCTAAGACATTTTTAGTATTTTGTTTTGAACATGTTTTGTTTTGAAATAATTGATCGAATCATCGAGTCGTACTTGTTTGACGTTTTCAAGATTTTTATCAATGCATTGCTATTTTTAGTATTTATTATTATTCTTTACATTTTCTCTCTACAACGTTATTATTACTTATCCTGGTGAACCTACGACTGTGACATGTAATGAGACAACGCAACATAAGGATAGTGATTCAGAGGATTCGAAAGAGGATATAATACCAGAGGAAATTGTCAGAGAAGTGAAAAACTTTGAAAACAATCCTAAGTCTAATTTGGATGAGACTGAGACAGTTAACTAAGGAGATTCTGAAACAGTCAAGGAAACACATATAAGCATTCATCTGTCACCGTCAGAGAAGGAAGAATACATCTGGTTCCTGAAAGTATGAAGATATTCTTGCATTGTCCTACGATGATATGACCGATTTGAGCTCATACATCGTGGCTCACAAGCTACCTACTGATCCCATATGTCCACCTATAAAATGGAAACTCAGAAAATTCAAGCAAGATATGAGTTTGAAAATAAAAGAGGAAGTCACTAAGCAAATCAAAGCCAAGGTTCTCAGAGTGGTCGAATATCCGACCTGGTTGGCCAACATTGTGCCGGTTCGAAAGAAATATGGAAAAGTCAGAGTTATTGTGGACTACCGAAATTTAAACAGGGTGAGTCCCAAAGATTCCCACTGCCCAATATACACATACTGATCGAAAATTGTGCCAAGCACGAACTCCAGTATTTTGTGGATTGCTTCGGGGGGTATCATCACATCTGGATGGATGAAGAGGATGCCGAAAAGACAAACTTCATCACACCATGGGGAATGTATTGCTATAAAATGATGTCGTTTTGCCTGAAGAATGTTGGAGCCACTTACATGAGATCTATGACAACTATTTTCCACGACATGATACACAAGTAAATAGAGGTGTACATAGATGACGTCATCACCAAATACAGAAAAAGCGCAAATCATATAACATACTTAAAGAAGTTCTTCGATCGACTTCGAAGATACAATCTAAAATTAAATCCCGCAAAGTGTGCCTTCGGAGTCCCCACCGGGAAATTGCTAGGATTCATCGTCAGCCATCGAGGGATTGAATTGGACCCGTCAAAGATCAAATCTATCCAGGACTTTCCACCTCCGAAGAACAAGAAAGATGTGATGAGTTTCTTAGGGCATCTCAACTACATCAGGCATTTCATAGCACAATCAAATGTGATATGTGAACCGATTTTCAAAATGTTGAAGAAGGATGCCGCAACAAGTTGGACTAAAGAATGTCAGAAAGCCTTCAACAAAATCAAGGAGTATTTGTCCAAACCACCTATTCTGGTCCCACCGGAACCAGGGAGACCTTTGCTGCTTTATTTATCCGTACTAGATAGGGTGTTTGGTTGTGTTCTGGGACAACACGATGAGACGAGAAGAAAGGAACAAGCCATATATTGTCTAAGTAAAAAATTCACACCCTATGAAGCACGGTATTCTTTGTTGGAGCACCCAACTGCGCTTTGACATGGTGTCACGCCAAAAATCCGCTAAGGTCGTGATGGCGCCGGACACCATTGTCAGGCAAGCCAACACTTAATAGATAATTAAAATTCTTATTTTAGTATATTGAAAATCGTCACTTTTTATTTCATATAGAAAGATCAATTAAAGTTACCGAGTAAACAACGATGTTTTAAATAATTCAATCGACGAATACATCCCAAAGTCATCCCAGAACCCAGTGTCACAAGTGCAAGAGCAAAATTTCTAGGAAGTATACATGTGATACAATATTTGTCCGGAATACAAACTGGACAAAGAAATAAAAGTACAATATAATACATCTGAGGGAGACTCTACCTGCTGCGGGTCGTCTCGAGAGGTGCAGCTCACCCAAGTCCCCATATCAACCATGCCACGACGCCAAGCGAGGCCACTAGATATACATGCACCTGTGCAATAAAAAATGCACAGTAAGTGTAGTATGAGTACGAAAACAACGTGTACTCAGTAAGTATCCCGCCTAACCTCGAAGAGGTAGTGGCGAGAGGTCGAATATTACACTTGCTAGAGGTCAGTTTTAACAAAATCAAGGGTGACACTAAGCATGGATATCATAGATAATTAACAAATAGTGATGGGAAATAACAACTTCTTCCACATTTACAAACTTTAAAATCTTCGTCATTTCAGTTGACAACTTATATTTCAAGTCCAGTAAACAGTTAAAAATCTCAGAAAGTACTCAACAAATGTCATGCGCAAGAAATGCTGAGGGTCGAACAGCTCGAACCAACGATAAATATAAATTGTGCATTGCCGAAGGGTCGAACGGCTCGAACCATAGATGCATCTATTACCCCTCTCGCAAATCAATCATGCATGCATCTATTACCCCGCTCGCGAATCATACATGCGACTCAAGTACTCATAGATACACACATTCACACAATAATTCACATTTTATCAGGAAAAAAGTTATCCAAGGAAGTGATATAATTCTCTTTTAATGGACGCGAAGATAGTATTTAAATCTTTCCAAAAATTCATTTAGCAAGTTCGATAAGGTTTAATTATTTCCAGATTCATTAAATAAGTTACAATTATGGCAAATAAAATATGCTTTTGGGTCCTAGACCACCCGGACATAAGCATAATAGTAGCTACGCACGGACTTCCGTCACCTCGTATGTACTTAGACCCCAAAAATATTAGCACATATTCAATTCTTTCACGTAGGCGAACAATTCCCTCTTACAAGGTTAGAAAGGAGACTTACCTAGCTCCGAAGACTCATGACCGGCCTCCAAGCCCTCCCGACGACTCAATTGATGCACCACGCCCAAAAAACTATCCAAATAACGGGCAAACCAATGAAAATATACTCTAATACTTATAAAAATTTAATTTATATAAATTTCCAACTCCGCTCGGAAAGTTGACAAAATTGCCCTCGGGCCCACGTGCCCGGATTCCGAAATTTTTTGAAGATAAAGATTACCCATAACTTTATGAACCCAAATATACAATTCTCTCTCAATTTCATGCTCAAATTCGTGGTAACAATCCGAAAATACAAATTCTAGGTTTACTCCCAAACCCCATAATTTCTACAAATTCCCATGTCCAAATCCGCATATTATCGTGTATTTAATTAATCAAATGGGAAGAAACCACTTACCTAGATTTTCTTGATGAAAATATCCCCTTGAAGCTCTCCCAAATTGTCCAAGCCAAATGAAAAATGGTAGAAAATGAGCCAAGTCCCGATTTAAAGAAACCCCCACTGCCTCCAGCACTTTCGCACCTGCGGAAAAACCATCACAGGTGCGGCTCTAACTCAACCCAGCAGCTCCCGCTCCTGCGACCCTCCTTTCTTCATCTGCGCCTTAACAGATGCGGACATATGCTCACATATGCACTCCTGCCCGCATCTGCGGCTCCGCACCTGCGGCCAAAACCACGCAGGTGCGGTCACACCAGATGACAGCAACCTCAGCTTTTCTCAAATTCCAAATTCGATCCGTTAACCACCCGGAATCCACCCGAGGCCCCCGGGACCTTGTCAAATCGCACCAGCCTGTTACAAAATATAATGCGGACCTGCTCGAGACCTCAAATAACATCGAAACAATGGATTGCAACTCAATTGAATCTTTATAAACTTGAAATTTCCAACTTCTACGTTCGATGACGAGACCTATCAAATCACGTCCAATTGACCCCAAATTTTTCACACAAGTCACATTAAACATTACGTACCTACCACAACTTCCGTAATTGGAATCCGACCCCGATATCAAAATTTTCACTTTCGGTCGACTTCTTGAAAACTTCAAATTTCTAACTTTAGTCAAATGACTCTAAAATGACCTACGGACCTCCTAATTCACTTCCGATCGCGCTCCTACCACCAGAATCACCATACGGAGCTATTCCCAGACTTAGAATCCCAAACGGACATCAATAACACTGAGATGCACTTCAACCCTAACTTATGAAATTTCTTCCAAAATACTAACTTCCACAATATGCGCTGAAATGCTCTCGGGTCATCCGAAACCCGCTTCGAACATACGCCTAAGTCTGAAATTATCATACGAACTTACTGGAACCTTCAAATCTTGATTCTCATGTCGTTTACTCAAAAATCCAATCTTAGTCAATTCTTCCAACTTAAGGCTTCCGAAATGAGAACTTTATTTCCAATTCGACTCCGAACTGACCGAAATTCAAATCTGACCACGCCTACAAGTCATAATACCTGAAATGAAGCTGCTCATGGCCTTAAACTTCCAAACAACACGCTAGAGCTCAAAACAACCGGTCGGGTCGTTACACATGGATAGCTCAAAAGTTGAGGCACTACTTATGTGCCTACACCATAAATACATCTTCTAGAAACCCATGCCTACGGGAAAGTTAGCAAAATGGCAGATATTGCTGAGTGAGTTCGACATCATCTATGTAACTCAGAAGGCGGTCAAAGGGCAAGCGTTGGTAGATCATTTGGCAGAAAATCCTGTAGACGGAGAATACAAACCCTTGAAAACGTATTTTCCTGATGAGGAAGTATCATTTGTAGGAGAAGATATCACTGAAGCATATGAGGGTTAGAGAATGTCCTTTGATGGAGTTGTAAAATTCAAAGGAGTGGGTATCAGAGCAATCTTAGTGTCAGAAACAGGCCAACACTATCCGGTATTCGCAGAACTCAGGTTTTGTACCAACAATATGAAAGAATATGAGGCTTGCATCTTAGGACTCAGGTTATCCATTGACATGAATGTTTAGGAATTGTTGGTGATTGGAGATTTCGACCTTTTAGGATATCAAGTTTTAGGAGAATGGGATACAAAGAATATCAAAATATTTCCATATTTGTACTGTGTACAAGAGCTGATCAAGAGGTTCATGAAGATAGAATTCAAACATGTTCCGAGGGTCCAGAATGAGTTCGCAGATACATTATCCACTTTATATTCCATGGTACAACACCAGACAAGAATTTCATCGATCTTATCCCAATATGAATTCATAAGAAGCCAGCTTATTATGCTCATGTTGAAGAAGAGAGTGATGGAAATCCATGGTTCCACGACATCAAAGAATACTTGGCAAAAGGAGAGTACCCCAAGCACACAAATCACATTCAGAAACACACACTCAGAAGGTTAGCCAACCACTTCTTTCAAAGCTGAAGAATTCTGTATAGAAGAAATCCAGATTTGGGCTTATTATGGTGTGTCGATGCCAAGGAAGCATCCATATTGCTCGAGGAAATACATGACGGAACTTGCGGACCGCACATAAACGGCTTTGTTTTAGCCAAGAAAATACTAAGAGCAGGATATTTCTGGATGACTATGGAAACAGACTGCATCATGTCCAGAAGTGTCACGAATTCCAGATACATGTTGATATGATACGAGTTCCACCATATGAACTCAATGCAACAAGTGCACCCTAGTCTATCTCCACTTGGGGCATGGATGTCATCGGTCCAATCGAACCCGCTGCTTCAAATGGGCATAGGTTCATTCTAGTAGCCATAGACTATTTCACAAAATGGGTCGAGGCTGCATCTTACAAAGCTGTAACTAAGAAGGTCGTCACAGATTTTGTTAAGGACCGCATTGTTTGTCGGTTTGAAATTCCATAGTCAATCATCACCGACAACGCCGACAATCTCAACAGTGATCTAATGAAGGCCATGCGTGAAACTTCCAAAATCAAACATAAGAATTCCACAGCATACATGCCGCAAATGAATGGAGTTGTGGAAACTGCCAACAAGAACATCAAGAAGATACTAAGGAAAATTGTAGATAACTACAAACAATGGCACGAGAAGCTACCATTTTATTTTCTTGGATATCGTACCACGGTTCGCACATTAACAGGGGAAACTCCTTACCTGCTGGTCTATGGTACTGAAGTCGTTATTCCCGCCGAAATGAAAATTCCTTCTTTGAGAATCATACAAGAAGCTGAGCTCAGCGACGTAGAATGGGTACAAAGCCGCTATGAACAAACTAGCCCTTATTGATGGAAAAAGGATGTATGCAGTATGTCACGGTCAACTCTACCAGAACAGTACGGCGAGAGCTTTCAAAAAAAAGGTCATGCCAAGGCAATTCACACCAAGGCAGTTGGTGCTAAAATGAATCTTCTCGCAACAGGATGAATCCAAAGGGAAGTTTTTACCCAATGGGCAAGGTCCCTACATGGTTCATCGAGTCAGGAGGAGCACTCATACATGGAAAAATGGACAGAGAAATTTGGCCAAAACCTATCAACTCAGACGCAGTCAAGAGATACTATGTTTAGGATTATTTACATTCCTTCATTTGATGTAACCCTGTTTAAGAGGGGATACGTAGGTAGACCTGTGGGTTCGGTCACATCTTAATAAAATCGTCATTTTTGCCATGATCAGAAACTGGGCCAGAATTTTGAGGAGGACCCTCAAAATTCTAAGGCAAGTCCATAACTTCCTCATATGAGGAATAGTGAAAGGGTTGCATTTAAACTGGGGCAGCCTTAAAATTCTAAAGCAAGGAGGTCGCAGTATCTCTAAAATACGTCAGTCATCGGTTCATCTAAATTACTTGATACTACTATATTTCAAATAACTATATTTATCAAATGCACGCATATTTTTCGAAAACTTTATTTCTATAACAGCCAGATGTTACCCAGGGTACTCAAACAAGATTTTAAGGTAGGAGCAAAACAGGAAAACAAAAGCGCGAACCAACCTTACCCCACAGAACTCACAATTTTTCTTTGGATGCAGCCACAATAAGACAATGATATCTGCAGACACATCAAGTAACTACCTGCAAGACAAAAAATTATCTAGTGCAAGCATCTCTAGATAAGAAATGATTTACTTTCTAACTATTATTCATTATTTTCTTGCATGAGGCTAAGCATTGCCTCCCAAATTGCATAAGGCTAAGCATTGCCTTTCTTGCATGTGACTAAGCATTGTCTCTTTCTTTACATGAGGTTAAGCATTGCCTCCCTAATTGCATAAGGCTAAGCACTACCTTTCTTGCATGAGACTAAGCATTGTCTCTTTCTTTGCATGAGGCTAAGAAATTCCTCCCCAATTTCATAAGGCTAAGCACTCCCTTTCTTATAAGATAAACTTTAATTACATACCAGGATCTTGAACATGATAATCTTACACAAAATCGTACAAAAAACATACATGAATCATAAGCCATCATCGTGAAGCGGAAGCATTGATTGGAATTGGTTTCTCTCCCCTTACCCTAGCTTTCGTTACCGCCGACTTTAGTGATGAAAGAGAAAAAATAAAAAATACGGTAACCCTAATGGGTGGGGAGAGGACCAATTTATAGAGGTTCTCATTTAATCTGTTACGTCCATCAAGTAACCAATTAGACGGATGAGATTTGATCATAATTAAATATTAATTATGGGCCTTAAACCTGTTGGGCCACATACACGTAAGAAAATAACTTACATTCTCCCACTTGGCCCAATAATCACATAATATTAATATTTAATAGTATAACCATTAGTTGCGCATAAAAAAATCTCTTCTATAATGTCTATCATAAATACCATAATACGATAAACTACTAAATGTGAGTCATGGTGGTTATACATAATTTGTCTACATACTCTCTTTCATATACTACAACACTAGCAACTCATTGTACCATGTCCATAAACTATAAAATATTATGGTCCACAATAATGTCTCATTGAGAATTATCCTGTAACATCTCAAAACAATAATGTGTACACCATTATGAGAAATAGGAATCATTAATGTATATCAAAAACATATAAATGAGCTCAAAGAGTCAAAACATCATAAATACATCAATCATAAATACAGCCAAGACCCATTCTATGTACATGTTCACTAAATATCTTTGGTTGTAAACCTTTTGTTAACGGATCTGCAATCATGAGATCAGTTCTAGTATGCTCAAGTGACACTCTTTGTTTCTGAACTTCCTCCTTGACGGTAAAGTACTTTAATTCCATATGTTTGGCACCTTTGTATTACTTATCGTTCTTGGAGAAGAATACTGCTGCAGAATTATCACAATAAATTTTCAGCGGCTTGGTAATGGTGTCGACAACCTTAAGTCCTGAAATAAAGTTTCGCATCCATAATGCATGAATTTTGGCTTCAAAATATGCCACAAATTCTGCTTCCATTGTGGATGTAGCAATGACAGACTGTTTAGCACTCTTCCATGATATTGCTCATTCAGCTAATTGGAACAAATATCCAAACGTGGATTTTCTAGTGTCAATACATCCAGCAAAATCTGAATCCGAGTATCCAACAACTTCCAAATGCTCGGATCTCCTATACATGAGCATGTAATCCTTCGTTCCTTTCAGGTACCTCAAAACTCTCTTTGCAGCTTTCTAGTGATCACTTCCAGGGTTACTCTGGTATCTTCCCAGCATCCCGACCGTAAAACTAATATCTGGTCTTGTGCAAGTCTGAGCATACATCAGACCACCAACAATGGAAGAGTAAGGAATTGATTCTATTTCTTTTCGCTCTACATCATTCTTAGGGCATTGCATGAGACTAAATTTGTCCCCCGTTAAAAAATTGGGACAATTACTACTGAACAATTGTTCATGTTAAATCTCTCTAGAACTCTTTCGATATAGCTTTTCTAAGACAAACCCAATAATCCTTGTGATCTATCACGGAATATTTCTATTCCTATCACATAGGATGCATCACCCATATCTTTCATTTCAAAATTCTTAGAGAGAAAATATGTAGTCTCACGCAATATGCCTAAATCATTAGCAGCAAGTAAAATATCATCAACATATAGGACTAAAAATATAAACTTGTTCCCACTAATCTTTTGGTATATACACTGATTAACGGTATTTTCCACAAATTCAAAAGATGTTATGGTATCATTAAACTTTATATACCATTGTCGTGAGGCTTGTTTAAGTCCATATATTGACTTCTTCAGTTTACACACCATTCGACCTTTTCCTTTAGTTTCGAAACCCTCTGGTTCGTTCATATAAACTTCCTCCTCGAGATCTCCATTAAGAAGGGCAATTTTCACATCCATTTGGTGTAACTCTAAATCATAATGAGCCACCAAAGCCATAATAATTCTTAACGAGTCTTTCTTTGAGACCGGTGAAAAGGTATCTTTATAATCAATGCCTCCTTTCTGATTATAACCCTTGGCAACAAGTCTGGCTTTGTATCGTTCAATATTGCCATTTTAATCGTGTTTGGTCTTAAATACCCATCTACACTCGATTCATTTAGAACTTTCTGACAATTCAACAAGATCCCAGACTTTATTGTATTCCATGGATTTTAACCCTTCCTTCATGGTATTAATCCATTTGTCAGACTCATTACTTTATATGGATTGTGAAAATGAAATCGGATCCTTATTAAGACCAATGTCAAAATCTGACTCTTGCAAATAAACCACGTAATCATCCGAAATAGCCGATTTTCTAACTCTTTGAGATTTTCTTAATGGCATTTCTTGTGGTTCATTTGTGTTAGAAATTTGTGAGTTAGTTTCTTCATGAAGACGTTTCATCCAGATGATCCTCTGTGTTGTCCAAGTGTTCTTCAACAACTGGAATAATATTTGGTATTTGTGCGGAAGTAGGCACATTCCTGGGTAATAAATTATTGACCCTCACCTCTTTTATTTCCACACTTTGATTTCCAACACTCCCATTTACTTCACCATTCTCAATGAATCTTGCATTACCGGTTTCAACAATTCTCGAACTATGGTTTGGACAGTAAAACACATACCCTTTAAATTTCTCTAGGTAACCAATAAAGTAACCACTTACTGTTCGAGAATCTAATTTCTTTTCTTGTGGATTATAAACTCTAGCATCCGCCGGGCAACCCCAAACATGCAAGTTCCTTAAACTAGGTTTCCTTCCTATCCACAGTACCAAAGGGGTCTTTGGAACTGCCTTACTAGGAACCCTGTTTAATAAATATACAATGGTTTTAAGAGCATACATCCACAATGATTTGGGTAATGAGGAATTATTTATCATGCTCCTAACCATATCCATAAGTGTTCGATTACGCCTTTCTGCAACATTATTTTGTTGAGGTGTCCCTGACATAGTATACTGTGCACATATGCCACGCTCCTCGAGGAACTTTGCAAATGAACCTGGACATTGTCCTGATTCATTATATTTTCCATAATATTCACCATCTCTATCTGACCTAATAATTTTCACATTTTTATCTAATTGCCTTTCAACCTCATTAACAAACACCTTGAGAGCTTCTGCTGCTTGAGATTTTTCTTTCAGCAAATAGATGTATCCATAACGTGAAAAATCATCGATAAAAGTGATAAAATATTTCTCTCCACCAAAATATGTAACATCAAAGGGTCCACAAACATCGCTACTTATAATTTCAAGAAATTAGATACTTCTTGTGGTACCTTTCTTACTATGCTTGGTTTGCTTTCCCTTAATTCAATCCAAACATATAGTAAGATTAGTAAAATTTAGATTCGGAAGAATCTCATTCTTTACTAATCTTTATAACCTTTCTTTGGATATATGACCCAAACGGCTATGCCACAAGTAAGCAGAACTTTCATCTAGTGAACTACGCTTAATTCCAACATTATATTGAACAGTAATAAGGGATTCAGAAAAACCAATATCGAATTTCAATTTATATAAACCATCACTAAGAAATCCAAAACCATAAAAGATAGCATTCTTATATAAATTAAAACATCCATTTCCAAACTTTAAATCAAATCCAGAAACATCAAGTCATGAAAGAGAAATCAAATTCCTAGAAACTGAAGGTACATAAAGAGTCTATAATAGATTAAGGTACGTCCAGTCTCCATGATCAAACGATAAATCCCTATGCCTTCAATTGGAGCCTTCATACAATTTCTCATGAACAAGAGATCCTTATTTGGATTTGTAGTTTGGGTCGTAAGGAATCCCTGCAACGTAGTAGATACATGAGCAGTTGCACCAGAATCAAGCCACCAAGTATTATTAGGAACTTCTACTAAATTTGATTCGAAACATACAAAATCACTAATTGTACCTTTCTTTTCGAACCAAGCTTGACATTTCAGGCAATCTTTCTGATAGTGTCCTTCCTTATTACAGAAATGGCATGTATCTGACTTATGTTCCTTGTTAGAATCATGTGGAGCTTTAGCAGGTGCTTTCTTCTTCTTGAACTTGTTAGCCTTCACTTTAAGTCCTTTACCAGCTCCGTGACCCATAAGGTTAATTGAGTGATTCCCTTGTTTCTTAAGTCTCGACTCCTCCTGAGTAAGCATACTGGACAATTCACTAACATTCTACTTATCCTTAATAGTGTTATAGTTAATTTGAAAAGGTCCATACTCAGGACGCAACAAGTTCAGAATAAACTGAACCAAGAAGGATTCATTCACTTTTATCCCCAAGGTCTGAAGTCTTGCTGCAATGTTAGTCATCTCGATGATATTGTTTTGCATACTACGCGACCCATCAAACTTCATGGTCGTGAGTTCAGCATTAGTGTACCAGCGAGAAACTTATCTGCAGAACGAAAATGTTCTTCCACAAACGTCAGGTATTCCCTAACACTTTCTGTTTGTGGAATGGTACTCTTAATGTTGTTGGAAATATTCATTCGCATAAACATAAGGCTTAGCATGTTAGAGCTTTCCCATGATTTATGGAAAGACTTCTCATCTGCACTGCTCGAATCAGTAATGACAGCGGGCTTATCATTCAGCAAAGCCAAGTCAAGATCCATCACACCTAAGTAGAATTGGACTTGTTCACGCCATTCAGAGAAGTTCAATCCATTGAACACAGTAACAGACGAAGCATGCAAATTAAAAGGAATAGCTGCAAAATAGATAATACATGCTCACAAAGCAATATGGATTCAACAAAACAGTTAAAGCATATCGCAATTTTCCTTTGGGTAAATACTAAGACACACTATCATAATTTAAATGTCATTTAGTCTTTAATAGGAAATTAAATATTATTAACCAAATATATATGCCATCTTTGGACAGACAATATATATTTGACTAAGAATATTAATTTACCTCATCATATTCACTATTCATAGAATAATTGATTCACCTTTGGGTAAATCCTTAAGTTATAGCAATAGTGAAAATTAATTAATCCACTAACTTTTTTTTAATTATAGGCATTTCATTAATTTTATGGATAAACTATAATTTTATGTATGCAAACCTTTCATGAACATGCTAGTTTGGTCACTTTGGTGACTAACAAACTATATAAACATAATTGCACAAATAAAATAAGCATCAGAAAATTTTATGCATGTGAATATTTTAAACAATCTAGTTTGATCACTTTGGTGACTAATAAACTATATGAACATTAGTACATGCATAAAATATAAATATTATGTATGTGTATATTTTAAACATTCTATATAACTTTAAAATACATACATTACTCATTACACAGTATAAGAACCAAATTATAATTAATGCATAATGTGAGATTTCCATGAAACTTAGCATTCAAGAAAACCTTTTAGGAGTAAAACTTTATTTCCTCAATGTCCCTAAGATACCCGTAACTTTACTTTTATGACCTAGAAAGTAACAATAACTTTTGTAGTCAAAATCTTAACAAAATATAAAGGTATTACAAACAATCTAGGCCGAAACTGACATGGGTAATAATTAGGGACAATACAATCATCACGTAAACAAACAATAAGTCACCACCACGTTCAGTGAAAGGAATTTAAGAATATACACTTGCAACTCCTATTCTGCTGAATTGTAAGTTTGGTAAGTATACGTACACAATTAATTTTTTTTTTCTTTTTCTAATCTTACCCAATATATTCAAAGTCAATTCCTCAAAGCCATAAATCAAACAATATACATAAAATATCATCGAGGATTGAAGAAAACTGAATCGTAAATATAGTTATAGCAAAACTCACTTCTCGTTCAATCGTACTAGTAAACGAAGATTATCAATTCAAATATTCATGCTCATGATACCACATATAAGCATAAACTTTAATTATATACCAGGATCTTGAACATGATAATATTACACAAAATCGTATAGAAAACATACTTGAACCGTAAGCCATCATCGTGAAGCGGAAGCATTGATTGATATTGGTTTCTCGCCTCTTACGCTAGCTTTCGTTACCGCCGACTTTAGTGATGGAAGAGAAAAAATAAAAAATACGGTAACTCTAATAGGTGGGGAAAGGACCAATTTATAGAGGTTCTCATTTAGTCCGGTACGTCCATCAAGTAACCGATTAGACGGATGAGATGTGATCATAATTAAATATTAATTATGTGCCTTAAACCTATTGGGCCACATACACGTAAGAAAATAACTTACATTTCTTGCCTGAGACTAAGCATTCTCTCATCTTTGCATGAGGCTAAGAATTACCTCCCTAATTGCATAAGGCTAAGCATTGCATTTCCCGCATGAGACTAAGCATTGTCTCTTTCTTTGCATGATGCTAAGCACTGCCTCCCTTCTTGCATAAGGCTATGCACTACCTTTCCCTGCATTAGACTAAACATTGTCTCCCTCTTTGCATGAGGCTAAGCATTGTCCCCCTCTTTACGTGAGGCTAAGCATTGCCTCCCTAATTGCATAAGGCTAAGCACTGTATTTTCCTTAAGATTAAACATTATCTTTGTTACGCTATCTAAGACTTGGCACTATCCTCTATTCACCTGGGGCTAAGCATTGCCCTCATCTTGCACAAGGCTAAGCATTTTCTTGTTTCATTTTGCATAAGACCAAGCATCATATCTTTGCATTTCATGGGCTGAAACATCGCCATTTTATCCAAAGGCGTCATAGTCCGAAGGCATCATCCTCATAGCCGGAAGACACCATTTCTTGGATTGAGGAACTCTCAAATTGCACATCATTATTCAAAGGCATCATAGTCCAGAAGCACCATCCACATGGCCCGAGGATATCATTTCATGGCCTGCGAACCCCTTATCACATAATTCATGGCCCAAGACGCCATGGTCTAAGGGCATCATCCTAACCGTACAAAGACAACCTTCATGGTCCAAAGAAAATTTGCATCATGTTTAAATTGTCGCAATTATCCATATATATTTGCATGCATCATGTTTTAAGTTTTGCAGGTAATCTAGGAAGTAACATTCTTTAAATGGGAGTAATCTTCGCCCTGGTTTCCGTTCATAACATTCATATCCCGCAATTGTTTCAAACATAACCGACCACCATCATTTACCTACCTCTTACACTGTGACCGTTCAGATTCTGCTTTGTGATACATCCATAACGTTTCAAATTCACATTCACGACTCCGCTCATAATAATATCCTACCCAACAGAACCTTTTCAAAACAAGCAACCACTCTTATAATAACTCCATCGGTTTCATTCACCGTTGGATCCAGAACTACACACGGCCTGATTCCCGTGACACCGGGGATATGTAGGCAACTCAAGAATCAGAGTATTTCAAATTTCATCATTCCCACTCGTCGGCGAAAATTGGTCATCATTTTCTTTATTTGACAACCCTTTCATCATTCCCGGGTAAAGAGGGGCAACTGTTGATACCCAATTTTGCCCTCATATTTTACAAATAAGTGTATATACTTTCAAAATATCATTTCTTCATCATTATTTAGTTTATAGATCTATACAAGCATTTTTACTACAATTTTTCATCATTTTTTAAGACTTTAATTGATTTTCTTGCATTTAAATTGCTTGAATATTTATTAATTACTCTCTCAAATTATTTTATGATAACTTAACTACTTACAATTATTATTTTGCATGTTTTAAATATTTTACTTCATTTTATGTAATTACATTAATATGTATAATCTATTTACGCAATTTTGCAATAATAGCCTATCTTCGTACTGAAATGCTCTTTATTTATATTTGTTTTAGCAAATATACCACTAGGGAGCCTGCCTAGTGGCTAATATATAAATAAAATCCCAATATGGGTCCAAAGATTACAAGATGTCCAAACTAAAATAGAAGTTGCATGAAGCTACTAGCTATTAAAAAGATGGAAAAGTTAAAGTCTAATGAACTAGCTATTACAACAAAATAAGCTGAGTGCTTCCTTCTCCTGTCAGTGTATGTGAATCCAATTATCATTGGTAAATACCAAGCAGCACCTATCAAGCTCTCACTAGGCTCCAGGGTATACTGTCCATAGGCTAAAATGAATTCCAAACATCTCCACCACAGAGTTGAAGCCAGCATAGTCTTACAAGTGTAGCTACTATATAATCTCCATATGCAGTGTACTGAGTTTGTCCAAGTATTAATCATATGCGTACTCATCAAATTTAACATGTAAAAGTACCTGGCTTTAGGAAGGCCTTACAAGGCAAAAGCCAGGCTGGGGTAGGCTTTAGGCAGGCCTTGCAAGTTTTTTTTTATATTTTTTGTATAAAAATAGCATTTTATATTCTTATAATACAAAGTTATTATTTCTAAACATTTCAGTGTATAAATAATATTTTTTACTTATTTATTAAGCATTTTTTATAAATTATTTTCGTGTATTTAAATAATAGCCTAGCTTTAAACTAATTTTGAACCAAATTGGCCCAATATCCTTAGCCCAATGAACCCCTAGCCCAAAGCCAAACGACCCCTTTACAAAACCCGGTCGGTTCCCTTTTTCTGTGAACCGTCCCGTTCGTTTTTAATCTTAGCTGTTGATCTCTCAAGATCAACGGCCCCCGTTCACCCTCCTTCTTTAATTAACCAAACCCGCTCAAACCCTATCATTTTCCCTTAACCCGCTGCCCCTAAATCCTCTCTACTCTCTCTTCTTCTCTGAGAAACCCTAGCCGCCTCCCCTTAATCCCCTCTCCCAATCCCACTGATAATGGGATTCGACCATTATTTTCTTACCATTTTTGAAGACCTTTGGTAATGGTCGTCCGTTTGTGGTGTTACTTAGGTGCTTGCCTAAGTTTGGCAAGCAAGATCTCTTGAGATCGAACCAAAGTGGCTCGAATCTTTGATTTTTGAGCATTATTTCTTCTACATACATTCAATACCACCCTATGTGAGTCCAATTTCATTGAGATCTCTGTTGATTTTCACTTTCCCTCGTGAACTAGGGTTTACCCGATTTCTCTCCTAAATTGATTTTTGAGCTGATTTTTTCATGCCTCATTTCCTTATTCTATGTTTGATTTATTTTGTTTCCTTATTTTTTCTTTCAATTTTTACTGCTATATAAACCCCTTCCTATTCCCCTTTTAGGACAGACTTTAATCGACATACTTTCACTAAATATTTTGGGGCTTTATTATGTGATTTCCTCATTCTCTTGTTTTGTACTTCATTTTGGCCGGCTGAAAGCCAAGGCCACTGAGATTCTGTTATTCGAACTCTCTTGGTGCGAGCATTGCCCGGAGTTCTTTCGAAACTCTTGGGAACTTTGACGCATTGAGATTCTGGGTTCTTGTGAAATTTTTGCTCTTTGCTGTTGTTCGTTTAACTGGTAAGTTACTTGACTTTCGCAATTTCATTCTTATGTGTCTGTGATTTGAATATGTTCTCACTTCTGAAATTCATAGCTTAATGTGTTTCTGGGCTACTCCTGTGTGCAACTCTGCTAGCTTTACAGCAGTTTTAAGTCTCTTTAGCATTTAATTTCACATAATGTCGCTAGTTCTAAAACATGCTTATGCCTAATTTGAGTAATTTAGATTGTCTTAAGTGCGTTTAGCCAATATATTCTGAGTTATTTCTGTGTGTGGCCTTATCAGCTTTACACTTGTTTGAACCTCTTTAGTATTTAATCCTACCTAAAACTATCAATTATATAATTTGAATGTTCTTCATCTACATAATTTGGACTTTCTTTAGTTAATTATTCTATTGTGTCAATACCTGAATGCCTACATTTACTATCTGACATGAGTTTAATTTCCCACCATGTTCTGAATCGATGTAATGGTAATCTTCCATATGTAGTGTGTTTTAATTTCAACCACTATTGGCTCCCCTGTTAATATGTCCCTCAGCATGTTTTGGCTCATCTGATTCACTATCCTTTCAGTAGTAATTGTCCTAATCTGTATTCCCCTACCATGTCTGATGTTGTTTCGTTTCCTAACGTGAGTTAACATGGCTATCTTATGATAATCTTTGCCAATCCTGCAAATTTGTTCTTAGCTCTTCCAATATGTGATTGTCTATGTGTTAAGTGCTGAACATGCTTCTAAATCCTTACTCAACTTGCTTCTAAGTCCTGTGACCTGATTAGCTGCTCTGTATGCTTAAAATTTTCTATGTCTATTTCAAGTTATAAGTGTATCCCTCAATTCCTGTCCCTCGACCATTGTCCACTCTACTTCATTTGTTACTTATGCTATCTTGAACCTCTCATTCTTATCTGGCTGAAAGCCAAGTTTACCAAGGCTCTCACTGATGACCTTCCTAGTGTGAGCACTGCTCGAGGTCGATTTGAGACCCTTGTGAACAATGACACACTAGGATTTGAGTCTATAGTCACTCCCTGAAACTTGAACTACCCCGCTCAACCCTTTCTTTCTATTATCTGTTATATATCTAAGTTGGTTGGTTTAAATGATTCGATGCTTGGGAATATGGTTACAGGAATTGGTTTTGGGCTCTTATATGGATTATGGGTTGTGTCGATGAATATGGCTCCTTGTTAGAAGTCTGGGTATGCTACATGAGAATTGTTGAAGGCCCAGATAGTGTTGGGTATTTTTTTGGGCATGTTGTGGGCCTATTGTCATTATTTGTATAACATTTTTAATCTTTGTCATTACTGGGCCTGTAATAACATTGTATAAGCAATTGGGGTGTTAGTAAAAGATGGGAAGTGGGTAGACTCTTAATATTTACGTATAAAGGGGTAGATAATATACCTATAGGACTCAACGATTTACTTTCTATATATGCTATTCAATCACTATGTGCAATATAGAAATTATGTCATTAGGGTAATCACACACACACGATATTGGCTAGCAACATGAATCCAAAATGCTGCAATTATGCTTACTGCTACGTGCTACTAGAAATCTGCCTATAGAAATAAATGTCACTGATTTTTCTTTCAATTCGCATCATTCGCTAGAAATCATGCCTATAGGATTCCGATTATTTTGTTTGCCATTGTTCACCTAGAAAATATGCCTATAGATTAACGTATGACAATAAAATCGGTTCCAAGTGTTAATTGTTAGAGATCCTGCCTATAGGGTACAATTACTCGCCCTAATTGTTAATGATGAACTGCTCAAACCCTGTTTATTGTTTTATGGATGCTATTGTTAGAAAGCATGAATAATTCTAGGACTTATCTCTAATAGATTTTACTATCTTTACTGAGTAACCACCTAGACATAGCAAGTACAGGTTTAATAACTTGAAACATGCGATCCCAATAATCACCTTGTAACAACTGTATAATCTTGTCTACAAGCAGGACCTTGCATTGAAACTTCCTGCATGTTTTAATTCAAAGTCACCTAAAAATCATATATATAGGGCCTAAGGTTCTTAATTCTGAAACTTCCTAGCCCCAACAGATGTTTGCGTGCATTTGTTGTTTAATAGCTTGTTTGGATGGTTGTTTTACGTCGTTTCATAATGTATTGTATTGTATTGTCATGTACTGTATCGTTTTGTCATGTTCTGTATCGTTTGATGAATACAATGTTTGGATAGATTGTATCGTTTTTCGTTGTTTCATGATATCATGGACCAGCAATATGAAAAATAAATTTGCAACATTATAAAAAAAATTATGATACGGGATAAATTTATTATATAAAAAGGTAGAGTAAATGATAAAATAATGTTATTTAATAATAGTGAAGGGTGAGATGAGAGAAAAAGACAAGATAACGACGCAACCACACCAAATCGGTCGTTACATAAAGTGGCACATTTCGTCGTTACGTAACGACGGATTTAACGGTACGATACAATAAAATTTAAGTAACAACCAAAACAAACATCGTATTTAACGTAACAATATGATACAATTCAATGAGTAACGACCATCCAAACAAGTTGTAAGTATGGAGGCTAATGTGAGACCTTAACTGCCTTTACATGAAGTCTTACGTGTTTTGTCTGTCGCCTAGCTTTTTCATTTTTTAGCAGCCTAGGTAAAGTCTACAACCACCTAAATAGAGGTCCAAAACCTCATGGACCATAGGTATGGGACGGGTAGTGCACGCATAGGGCATGACTTAGAATTTAATTAGAGCGCTTTTAGGTAAACAACTTTAACAAAGTAATCGGGTAGCAGGAGATGATAGTATGTGCCTGCTGTATATGAGTAACTCCCTACCCCAAGGTAGTTGCGAAATATTATTTATGTTGCACGGGGTGATCCTTTAGGTTAAAAAACATAGGACCCCCCACTCCCACACCCACTCCCACCTTTTCTTTCTATGTTTTCTATTAGAATTAGAATAGTTGTATCTCTATATTCGCATTAAGATTTTGTAATAAAATTCTTTGACCTTTATATTCTCTTTGCTTATTTGATCATTTAGCCTAATCCACATAATGATAAGTTCGGTCGGGACCCACAGTTGTGGACCTCGAAGAGTGCCTAANAGTATTTAACAAATAGCCCCTTTGAATTCATTTAATTTCGGACCTAACCTGATTATACCAGCCCAATTACTTAAAATCCTAGCCCAATCCACCCCAGCCCAAACTAAATAACTCTAATTGTGGCCGTTGATCTCTGAGATCAACGGTCCACATTACCCATTTCCTTTTTTAATCTAACCCAAACCCTAACACCCACATTTTCTCTTATTTATACCGTCCCTAAATCCCTACCTCCCCTCTTATCTCTCAAACACTCACCCTAACCCTAGCCGACGTAACTGGAAAAACCCCGTTTCATGGGATTTCTCTGTAATTTTCGGCCCCTGCCGGCCTCTCACCTCTTCTGGTTGTTTGATTATGTTGATTTATGGAAGAATCTCGAAGAGATTCAACCCAGATTTTGTTCAAAACCGTTTCNTTTAGCCTAATCCACATAATGATAAGTTCGGTCGGGACCCACAGTTGTGGACCTCGAAGAGTGCCTAACACCTTCTCTTTGAGGTAATTTGAGCCCTTACCCGATCTTTGGTGGCGTTGACTAGTCAAATAGAACTACCCGCACAATATGTGCCCTAACGCACCTCAAAAAATTTTAGGTGGCAACTCTTCTTTTAGAACTTTATCCCCCATTCTAAAAAAGAGTTGCCACGACGTCGAAACCCACTTTTGCGAGAAAATAGGGCGCGACACCGAGCAGGTATTCTGAATACTTCATGATAGTGAAGATGAGTTAGAGATAACGACTAATGATTCGATTCTGCAGATCCAACAGAGGCTTGAGCAGATCGGACGGCTCAACAAGCAGGTGGACGAGATACGGGCCGAGGCTGAAGCTTTCAAGAAAAACATGGATATCATGGTCGCGAAAAAGGAGACTGTCCAAGCACAGTTGGATTCGGCCGAGACTCAGATTCAAGCTGCGAAAGAGAAAAACTCGGTGCAGGCCGAGAAGATTAAGGAGCTTCAGTCTCAGCTGGATTCAGCCACCAACAAACTCGAGGCAGCTAAATTTGAGGTGACCGTGGCCGGTATTAAAGCTGATGAAAATGTGGCCTTATTCAAAGTCGAAGTCGAGGCCATCCAGACCAAGTTTAGGAGCATGATAGATCATGCAAAATGGCAAGTTTGGAGGGAAGCCCTCGAGGATGCTCAAGCCCAGGATTTTGACATTGTGGCCGAGGTCGATAATGCCCAAGTAGAAGAAAACCTGGCTCGGAAGCTGGACTTCCCTGAGGATGACTCCGATAGCCTCAGTGAATTTGAAGATGGGGAAGACCCCGAGGACGGAGATGTTGCCTCCGATGGGGACCAAGCCTCTTAGAACTTAGTATATTATTTGTTCTTCTTTTTGCACTTTTTCTGAGGCCATTTTGGGCCGTTGTAAATTGTTTTTGGACTCGGCTGATTTGGCGCTTGTAAAGAATACCATTTTATATATAAATACAAGGCTATTTTCCCTTACGGCTCTTAAGTTCTTTACTTTCTGTGCTTTGTAATTTGTAATCACAAAGGTTAAAATGCCTTAGCATGAGATAATAAGGTAGTGTTAGAGGGTTCAAACAACCTTTGCATTTGTTAGAGTTTCTGGGACTTGATATTATCGAAGCTTTTCTCGAAGATGACTTTAATTTGCGAATTTGCCGAGGGTAGCCTTTTTAGAACCGATTATGAAAGAATTTTTTCTTTTTCGAAGGCCTATTTCGTTACGGAATTCAGATGTCTCTGAGCCGTGTTAAATTGTTCATAGCCTTTTGTTGATACCCAATTTTTTCCTATATTATTTTCAAATGCATATATAGTTTCAAAACAATGCATGAGCATCAATTAATATTTTTCATAATTTCTGCATTTTCTAAGGATTTTTATTAATTTATCCAAGTATTTTATTTATATATATAATTACTAATTGCCGCAAAAATGGTTTCATAATGATTTTATTGCTTAATTTTTATCATTTATACTTACACCAAGCTTTAATTATTGCATGAATAGCCACATTTATATTTTTGAGTTATAATTGCAATAACTTTGCAATAATAGCCCATGTATGTATGATTACCTTATTTCGCTAGAAAATAGCTTTTTATATTTTTATAATATCAAGTAATTATGTTAAAATCATTTTTATGCATGAAAATCATTTTTTATAATTTGTTAATTATTTTTACAAATTATTTTATTAATTAATTGAGTATTTAACAAATAGCCCCTTTGAATTCATTTAATTTCGGACCTAACCTGATTATACCAGCCCAATTACTTAAAATCCTAGCCCAATCCACCCCAGCCCAAACTAAATAACTCTAATTGTGGCCGTTGATCTCTGAGATCAACGGTCCACATTACCCATTTCCTTTTTTAATCTAACCCAAACCCTAACACCCACATTTTCTCTTATTTATACCGTCCCTAAATCCCTACCTCCCCTCTTATCTCTCAAACACTCACCCTAACCCTAGCCGACGTAACTGGAAAAACCCCGTTTCATGGGATTTCTCTGTAATTTTCGGCCCCTGCCGGCCTCTCACCTCTTCTGGTTGTTTGATTATGTTGATTTATGGAAGAATCTCGAAGAGATTCAACCCAGATTTTGTTCAAAACCGTTTCATAGGCCTACCTATAGCCATCTCCGTTTGTGAGTATTATTTTCTCCGTGTTTATGGCTCGTATCTATGATTTTAAACCAGGTTCCTTACATCTCTGTCATTTTTTTTAAAACCCTAATCTTATACTACTCAAATCTGTTCAGATCCCTGTAGATCTGAGATATTCTTAAGTTCTTTTGCCATTTTTCTTTAAAACTTCCTGTGTTTCCTTACTATTGACCGATTTTTTTATCTTCTCTAAAAGCTAGGGTTTCATCCTTTTAAATTTTTTGCAAAATACCAAGTTTTTAAGTGTTTAACCTTGATTCTCTTTACTTGCTCGACCGTTTCTCATGTATATGCCCTAACCCTAGGTTTTTCTGCTTATTAAATTAATCACTTTGATATTTTCCCGTTATTGTTTATATATGTCAATCAATATATATTGACTGATTTTATTTAGGGTTCGAATTATATTTTCATGTTAAAATTAGTGCTTCTCTGTGATTTTACTTATTTTTCTTATTTGTGACTTTAATTAGTACTACTTGCCCTAATTAGACTATTAGTCTGGTTTAGGGATTTAATTGACTCCTATATGGTCAGTAATTGATTCACTTACCTTATTTGAATCCCAATTTGAGTCGTTCAGGGATTCTCCCCAATTTAAGGGGTCCTTTCCGGATTCTTTTGTGTGAATTGATTGAGTTAATTCCTCAATTAACTGATTGAGTACCTTGTCTTATGAACTCTGATTTATTCTTTACCTTAATTTTTTTACTTTGCTAAATGCTATATAAACCCCCCCTGATTTTTCTGTGGGACACGAACACATTCAAAAAGAAACACACACACACACACAAATTCTTGCTCTCATTCAAACCTTTCTGTTTGCTACACTGTCTAGCCGGCTGAAAGCTAAGGCTAAACTATTGGGTTCTGCATCCTTTTACCTTAATGTTTGCTATTTTAACTAGTATGTCTATCCTCCTATTTTCATTCATTATGCTATGAAGTCTAACCTATGTGCTTTCATATCCATTGCTCTACTTCTGTGCAGTTAACTCCATGTCTTTCCTGTTATTGATTTCAATTAACATGACTACTTCCGTTTTTCCTATTTATTTTAGTTAGCAATAACTACTTCTGCGTAATTAAACTTCTGTCTTTCCTGTTTGTTGATCTTAATTAGTATAACTACTTCTTTGTAGTTAAATTCCTGCTTTCCTGTTTATTGATCCTAACTAGCATGTCTATCTATGTCATTAGGTCCTATTCAGTATGTTATGTAATTTGTCTGTCAACCTGCCTTTGCCTGATTTATGTCTCTGTTAATTAGCTTGAACTCACATGAAATTGTCTTGTCTAGTATGTCAATATGGTTCATACATTCTAGCATGTTCTTATTTGATCCAGGATACTTATCCACTTGTTTCTCAACTAGCATGCCTTCATGTTTGTCCTGTTTTATGTATTCCTGACTTTTATACTCCCAACCCCTGCTACCTTTATTTGTGTAGTTGTCTAATCTTTATTCTGACCCCAGCATGCTATATGCTCACCTAGTGATAAACTAAGTCAATCCTAGGCAATGTGAAATCTTGTTTAAAGTAACTGTGATCTTGTTATGTCTATTTGTTTGACTGCTGGAATCTTTGTTTGAAATCAAAATGTTGAAATGACTCTGTTTGTTCCTATTTATTTTTAAAAAACCAAGTTGTTTTTCTTAAAACTATCTCTTATTTTCTTGTACTATTTTCAACTCCTATTCTTAGACTTCTAGGGTCATGCCCCTCCAGTGTGAGCACTGCCTAGGAGACTCCTCCGAACTCTGACACACTGGAGTTGGCTTTTTTCACACTTGTTCACAAAACTGTTTCTTTAAAAGGGTTTCTGGTGTAAGCATTGCCCGGGGTCCCTGAGGCCCTTGGGAACTTTGACGCACCAGAAGACCATTTGGTATACTAGGAGATACTGACACACTTCAGATTTGGTTGAAGGCCTGAATTTACAGGTTTACTGTTGGGCCTATCCAGGCTCCCTATAGCATAGTAATTTCATTCTGTAATTCATTTATATATGGTCTGTAATAATAATTATTGTAAAGACAGATATTGGGGTTATTAGTAAAAATGGGATGGACTTTTATATATAACTTTGTAGGGATTGGGTAGAAATCATGCCCATATGATTGTTATAGTTATCTATATGCATTAGAAACCATGTCTATAGGGCTTGTCTCATTCTTTGAAATCCGTTATTTTCACATTTGCATTAGAAATCCTGCTTCTAGTTCATTTACCAATTTTCTGCATTAATAATCATGTTCTCAAACCATCATGTGTGCATTAGAAATCACGTCCCTAGGAATTCTCTTGTTGAATTTGCTTGAAAAACTGGCTAACAACTTTATTCGCCTAGATATCATGCCTATAGGAAGAACATATAAAAATCATTTTCATCACTTAGCCGTCATGCCTATAAGGAATAAGTATAAAAACAGTTTGACACTTAGATATCATGTTTGTAGAGATAAATATGTAAAATCAATTGTTGTGTTTATATGTCCTGAAGTAATGCTTGTGATCATTTTCAATGCATAGACAACATGCCTATAGTGTCTAAACAGATAAAAACCTACCTGTTATAAATCAATCGCCATTTTATTATTATGGTTTGATTCACGCTTAGATACTATGTCTATAGGATCCTGCCCAGTTATCAACTAGGCAGACCTGTAGGTTAATTAAAGTTCTGAAGTTTAAAACTGTGTTTGTTTGACTACCTACAAACTGCCCAGATCCAGTAGGTAATAAAAATCAGTAGGCAAACTGATTAAGTATTCACTGCCTCGTCTTAATAAAATGCTGTATATTCTGCTTTGTGCTCACCTAGATATCCTGCTATAGGATTTTAAATTGTTTAAAAATTATTGTTTGAGGCGTGCAATTGTTTGTTTACTTGTGGAGGTAAGTCTGATCCCTTTAATTATTCCTTATGTGATAGTCTAATTTTCTTTTGTTTCACGCTTAGTTTTCTCCTTTTAAGCACCATAGGTGAGTCTAGAACCACCTTAAATAGAGGCCCTAAGCACCTTCAGGGCCATAGGTAAAGGACGGGTAATGCACGCATAGGGTACGTACTCGACACTATTAGAACACTTAGATAATAATTAACGGGAGGGTACTTGGGTAGTAAAGGGGATAATGATATGTGCGCTAATGCTACGCATAACACCTCTATTTGAGGAAGGTTACTGAGTATTGCATAGAAGTGATCCTATAGGCTAATAAAACTAGGACTCCTTTAATTTTCGTTTTAAAGTAATCTCTATTTGTTTGTTTCATTTTCCTTTAAAGACTAATTCGCTTAAATTAAGTTTGGTTGGGACCCACCGTTGTGGACCTCGAGGGGTTCCTAACACCTTCTCCTCAAGGTAATTTCGAGCCCATACCAATATTTGGTAAAGTAAATCGGTTTATAAGTTAGTTGCTTTAGGTGCCCTAATGCACCTTAATCCGTTAGGTGGCGACTCTTCAAATTCCATACCCCTTCCCAAAAGGAAATGAGTTGTCCCAAAAATGTCGAAACCCGATTTCGCGAGAAAAAGGGGGGCGCGACACTTTTTAGTTCGGGATCTGCCCATTGGGATAATTTTCCCATTTTGTTCGAGCTTGCTTGATATAATAGTCCCCGAGTGGGGTGGCCGTGGCTTTTAGAGATCGGGGAGCTTCCTATTAGATCTTTTGTCCCTGAGGCCAGCTAACATGGGATGTTTGAGATGAACGGGAGTCCCCGAGTGAGGGAGCGATCGTTCGCATTTTGGTTAAGTATTTCCCTTAGGCTCGTTATAGTACAAAGCTCTTTAAGAAATGTAAAGAGGAAAGAATTTAAACATCAAATGCTTTCAAGGAAAGTACTTCTCTTTATTCTTGATCAAACTAGTCATACATACGTACATGTTTAAGTTGGGGCTCGATCAATCTATGTGGGCACGGTTCGTTCTGACCGTTTGTCCCTTACAATAAATCCTATCTATTGAGACCCTCTTTTTATGAAGTATTTTCCTCGCTAGATTGATATTCGATGATAATGTATACCCGAGGGTAGCCCCCTAGTATTCGAGGTTGATTGCAAAGGAACCTCGGATTTTGTTGAATTGACCTTCGATGACGATTCGTAATCGGGCTTGATTCTAAGTTAGCACGATTCATTGTTGCCTCATTAAAAACCTCGCCGAAAAACCCATTTGGGACAAAACCGGTCTAAGGGAAAAAGAGTGCAACACGTGCTTTAAGATCTAAAGACTTCATTTCACCCGCTGCAAAATCCACCATCGACTCTTGTTGAACACCTGCAAGTGTTACTCTAAAACAAAAATGAAAATAGGAAGGGTCGTACCTTAGTAGTAGTATTGTTTTAGGTGTGATATGTTTCAATTGCTCGGTAGTCGTTCCTCATTCATCGTTCCGAGCTTGTAGGACTTTTTTCCTGTGACCTCAAGAATCTGGTACGGTCCTTCCCAGTTTTGACCCAATTTTCCTTCATTCGAATTTCGGGCGTTGAGGGTGACTTTCCTTAGCACCAAGTCCCCGACGCTAAATGTCGAAGATTGGCTCTTCAATTGTAGTATCTCTCGATATGCTATTTTTGGGCGGCCAATCGTACGAGGGCGACTTCGCATTTTTCATCCAACAATTCTATGCTCGTATTCATAGCCCGCTATTTGACTCTTCCATTGCATATCGAAACATGATGCTAGGTTCTCCGACCTCGACCGGTATTAGAGCTTCGACTCCATAAACTAATGATAACAGGGTAGCTCCGGTACTAGACTTCGATGTTGTGCGGTATGCCCAAAGAACCTAAGGTAGGATTTCCTTCCATTTCCCTTTGGTGTCGGTTAGTCTTTTCTTAAGATTTTGGATGATAGTTTTGTTGGTCTATTCGGCTTGTCTGTTCCCGCTAGGATGATAAGGTGTTGATAGGATTCTTTTGATCTTGTGTCCTCGAAAATTTTAGTCACCTTGTTGCTGATGAACTGCTTTCCAATATCGCACACAATTTCTGAGGGCATCCTAAATCGACATATGATGTGGTCTCAAATAAAGTCTATGACTTCCTTTTCCCTAACTTCCCCAAAATTTTCTGCTTCAACCCACTTAGAGAAATAATCCGTCATAAATAAAATAAATTGAGCCTTACCCGGGGTGATGGAAGACGGCCAACGATGTCCATTCCCCACTTCATGAACGTCCATGGGGACAAGTATGAGTGGAGCAGTTCCCCTGGTTGATGAATCATTGGTGCATTCCTTTGGCACTTGTCTCATTTTCGAACAAACTATTTTTCATCTTTCTCCACGTCGATCCAGTAGTATCCGGCTCTGATCACTTTGTGGACCAATGATTCAGCACCGAAGTGATTTTCGCAAGTTCCCTCGTGGAATTCCCTTAGAACATATTTGGTATCTCCTGGCCCTAGACATATCGCTAATGGACCACCGAACGTCCTTCTGAGTAATGTTTCATCTTCGGTCAAGGTGAATCGTGTTGCCTTTGTGCGCAGGGATCTTGATTCTTTTGTAACTGATGGGAGCCTCTAATTCTTCAAATACTCTATGTATTTTTTTCTCCAATCCCAGTTCAAACTTGTGGAATTTATCTCGGCATGACTTTCTTCGACCACCAATCTCATGAGTTGTACGACAGCCCTCGAATTGAGTTCGTTGTCTTCGACCGATGACCTTAGGTTTGCGAGGGCATCGACCTCACTATTCTGATATCAAGGTACATGTTGCAAAGTCCATTCTTTGAATCGGTGTAGAGTTACCTGTAGCTTATCCAGGTATCTCTGCATTCGGTCTTCTCAAACTTCAAAGGTTCCGTTAACCTGGTTCACCACGAGGAGGGAGTCACATTTGGCCTCGATCACCTCCGGCCCCAAGACAACAACAACAACGACAACTAACCCAATTTGATCCCAACAGGTGGGTTCTGGGAAGGGTAGTTTGTACGCAGACCTTACCCCTACTTAATACAGGTAGAGAGGCTGTTTCCAATAGACCCTAGGCTCAGGAAGGGCAAGAAGAAGAAGAGGAAAGAAAGGAAGGAAAAAAGATGGAAGAAAAAAGAAAAAAGAAAATATAAAGGATAAGTAGTACCAAATAATAGCAACAGGAATACAATACCTGAGGCGAAAAAAACCACATAACGTAATAGAACTCTAAGAATATGAAGGGACATGCATGCTACCAAGACTATCGGTGAACAACTATAAACTACCTACTAACCTTCTACCTTAATCCTCGACCTCCACACCCTCCTATCAAGGGTCATGTCCTTAGTGAGCTAAAGCAGTGCCATGTCCTGCCTAATCCCCTCTCCCCAGTACTTCTTAGGCCTCCCTCGACCTCTTCTCAAACTCTCCATGGCCAACCTCTCACACCTCCTAACAGGAGCATCAATATTTCTTCTCTTAACATGTTCGAACCATCTCAGCCTCGACTCCCGTATCTTGTCCTCCACGGAGGCTTCTCCCACTCTGTCCCGGATACCTTCATTCTTAATAATATCTTTCCTGGTACACCCACACATTCATCTCAACATCCTCATCTCTACTACTCTCATCTTCTGCACGTGGGAGTTCTTGACTGGCCAACACTCAACCCCATACAACATAGCCTCATATTCGGCCTCATTGTTAGTCAATTTTATAGTTCATATGGATTACCTAACTACATTACCAGTGGGTGGTTTTAGCACGATGCCGAGTCCGGACCCCTTTGCGTTTGAAGCACCAAAGAGGGTCTAGATTCCCGATGATGTACCCGAGTTGACTAACAATTCTCTTTCAACCTCGGGTACGAGGGCCGACGTGAAGTTAGCCACGAAGTCTTCTAAGATTTGGGACTTGATGGTTATTCGGGGTCGATATTCAATATCGTACCCGCTGATTTCTATGGCCCATTTGGTCAACCGACCCGAAAGTTCGAGTTTATACAAAATATTTCAAAGTGGATAAGTTGTTACAACACATATGGGATGTCATTGAAAGTATGGCTTTAGTTTCCTAGAGGCGCTTATCAAAGCGAGCGCCAATTTTCTAGTTGGGGAAACCTAGTTTCGGCCTCACCTAACATCCGACTAACATAATAGATGGGTAATTACATACCTTGTTCTTCTCAGACCAAGACTCCACTTACTGCTATCTTCGATACTGCTAAATACAAGTAAAGCTGCTCGTCCGCCTTTGGTATGTGAAGCAGCGGCAGGCTCGATAAGTACCATTTTAGCTCCTCCAAGGCATGTTGGCATTCCAGAGTCCGCGTGAAGTTATTCTTCTTCTTCAGTTATGAGAAGAATCGGTGACTCTTATCGGAGGACCTCGAGATGAATCATCCCAGGGCGGCTATGTGCCCCATTAACCTCTGCACGGCCTTTACGTTTTCTATTACCATCATGTCCTCGATAGCTTTGGATACCATGAAGCCGAGAAACTTTCCAGATCTGACCCCGAATGTACATTTCTCTTGGTTGAGCTTCATGTTGTACTTCTTCGGTATATCGAAAGTTTCCTACAAATGCTACAAATGGTCCTCTGCTCGCAGGGACTTAACTAACATGTCATCAATATAAACGTCCATAGATTTTCCTATTTATTATTCAAACATCTGGTTTACTAGGCGTTGATAAGTTGCACCAGCATTTTTAGTCTGAATAGCATTACATTATAGCAGTAGGTGTCGTACTTAGTGATAAATGAGGTCTTCTCCTGATCTTTTGAGCTCATCTGTATTTGCTTGTACCCAAAATAGGCATCGAAAAAATGAGAATCTCGTGGTTGGCTGTGGCATTGATCATGCGATCTCTATTAGGAAAAGGAAAAGAATCGTTGGGACATGCTTTATTCAGGTCTTTGTAATCTACACACATTCTAAGTTTGTTTCCTTTCTTAGGGACTACTACTACGTTTTCTAACCATTCAGGATATTTTACTTCCCCAATGGACCTTATTTTAAGAAGTTTGGTTACCTCATCTTTGATGAAGGCATGCTTGACCTCGGATTGTGGTCTTCTTTTATGCTTCACAGGATGATATTTCGAATCTAGGCTTAGTTTATAAGTGGTGATTTCTGGTGGGATCCCTGTCATATCGAGATGGGACCAAGCAAAGCAATTCATGTTAGTTTTAAGAAATTGAATAAGTTTTCCCCTAAGCTCGGGGGCTAGACTCGTGCCCAGGTATACCTTTCGTTCGGGATGATGTTCGGTAAATGTGACTTGTTCCAGCTCTTCGACCGTCGACTTGGTGGTGTCATAATCATCAAGGACTATGAAGATTGAGGGACTCCATAGTCATCATCCTCGTCAATCCCCTGCTTCTCTAGTTGGGTCGAGGCCGGTGTCTGTGGTTGCTACGTTTACTGGCAAGCTTTTGGTGGTTTTTCACACCATGTTGAAGCTGTTAAGGACTTGGGTCGCAGGCACAACTTGATCCTGTAGGCCGAGCTGTTCTACGACTCTCGATCGAATGATGTTGGCCGATCTACCTGGATCAATCAAAATATGTTTAACTTGAGTCTTATTCATAAGTGCAGATATTACCAGTGTGTCATTATGGGGATGCACGATCCCCTCTGTATCCTCGTCATTGAAAGACAAGGTTCATTCTGGTACATAATCCTGAGTTCTCTTCTCCCTTGTAAATTAACACCTTGGTGTGTTTAAATACTGGTTCTTAAGGAATATAAACCCCTTCAATAATCATGTGGATCACGTGTTGTGGATCTTCTGCTCGTTATGTTTGTTTGAATCTCTATTTCTGAAGTGGTTCTTGGCCCGATCGCTTAAGAATTCCCGAAGGTGTCCCTCGTTGAACAACCAAGCTACTTCCTCCCTTAGTTGTCTACAATCTTCTATCCTATGGCCCTGGGTGCCATGACACTTGCACATCCGATTGGGATTTCTCTGGGTTGGATCGTTCTGCAGAGGCCGAGGCCATCTAGTATCTTTAATTCGTCCAATATGATGCGATAGTTGATGCATCAACGTTGGAAGTTATATTATGACATCCATAGTGATTCTTTGGGCTCAACATTCCTGTCGAAACCATTCTTGCTCATGAGCCCTCGAGAGCTCTGACCTCGATCATTTCTCCTTTCACCTCGAATGGGGTTGCATCCAGGTTCGTTGTTTCTCCGATATCTATTATATGGCTAGTAACGATCACTGTTTGACTGTGGTTCCCGACCAATATCCCTTTTGACTATGTCGACAGGCCTGATAGGATAAACGGACCTGGAAAGAGCCCCTAACTGGTTGTCTTCGACCCTAATCTTCGACTGATAGAGATTATGCATATTGGACCATATGAAAGTTGGGTATTCGATCAAGTTCTGCTTTAATTGTTTTGAAGCCACCGAGATTTGTATGTTCAATCCTTGAGTGAAGGCCTAAACGGCCCAATCATCGGCAACCGGAGGTAGATCCATACGTTCCATCTAGAACCGAGACACAAACTCTCTGAGCATCTCGTTATCTGTCAACTTTACCTTGAAGAGGTCCGACTTCCTAGTCTCGACCTTTATAGCTCCGGCGTGTGCTTTAACAAGGAATCTGCAAGCATGGAAAAATAATCAATGGAGTTGGGTGGCAAATTATGGTACCATATCATCGCTCCCTTTGATAAGGTCTCCTCGAATATTTTCAACAAACGGACTAGATCTCATCATCCTCCAGATCGTTCCCCTTAATTGCACATTTGTAAGAAGTGACATGCTCGTTGGGGTCAGTCATTCCATTGTACTTGGGAATTTCTGGCATGCGGAACTTCTTGGGAATCAGATTAGGAGCCGCGCTCGGGGGGAAGGGCTTTTGCACAAACTTTTTTGAATCCAAACCCTTCAAAATCGGTGGTTCTCCCGAAATTTGATCAACGAGTTATAGTTTTCCACCTTTTTGTCATTTGCTTCAATCTTCTTCTCCCCTGATTCAACTCTCTTTGTCAGCTCCTCGAGCATCTTCATGATAGCGGGATCGATCCCTGGTTCCGTTTGATCTTCTTGACACTGATTTGGCCCTATGAACAACTTCCTGTGATGGCTCGGGCTCGGCCCTGCTCAATGCATGGTTCTGGTTTTGGAGTTATCTATTGCAGCTTGTTGAGCCTGCAACATTTTGAGTTCACTTGAAGGCTGCTCCCGCCTTCTTCGCCGCCCTGTGCTCCTGACCGGTTGATCAAACGTCTCTGCAGATGCTATTCTCAGGGTCGACGGCCAGATTTATGTTAATGGTAACATGGGAATTTACGTCGATTGGGTCTACGGTCGGGGTTCCATCGAGGTCAAGTGGAGGTACTTTGTTCCCTAGGGCGGCTATGTTGTGGTTCTCGCCATGGAAACCAAGGCCATTGTCTATGTGTGTGGGTGTTGCTTGAGAGTTCGAGATGCTGATCCTGGAATCCAAGATACTCTCAAGAAGAAGTATAAAATAGTGTGTGTTACGAAAGTTAGTACCGGGCAATCACTGTTATCCTTAGCCCCACGGTGGGCGCCAAACTGTTTATCCCAAAAACGGATAACAATTGAATTTATATGTGATTTTAGGATACGTGATCTCACTTGGCACAAACTGATAAAATATGTAAATAGATATTAAAATTGCCTGCAAAGAAAAATAGATCAAACCAAATGATATGTGCAGCTTTGTCCCTCGAGACAAGTTACCCTTGAACCAAATGAATGAGCAAAATAAGATACGAACAGAGTATTGAGAACTTAAAGAAAATTACAGTATATTGCTTGGAATTGCGTGAATTTAATGCCTTTTATAAATGATTAGACCCCTTTATATAGCAGGGGAGTTTTACTTATGATATATTTCTAAATACAGTAAGAAATCTCATGATTGCTAATTAATTGGCCTCGTCTTGATACATGCCGTGATTTTCATTGTGATCCTTGCTTGATCCCGGATCTTACGGCTTACCATTACTTGACTAAGTAAACCTCCATATAAAGCGGGGTTTTATTATTCATTGAACATGTTGTAACACACATCCCAAAGCAATATACTATTATTTTCACTGTTATTCATAGCTCTTATTCTCGTTCATCAGTGCTAGCCATTTTGAATACGGATCGAGGGTGGAAATTTCGTCAAGGCTGGAATTATCCTTCTCACATGGTTTGAATCGACTATATCATTATTTCTTTAATCTAACGTGATTTATAGTTTGTATTCAATTAATCCGCGTATCCTTACAACCACTTACAAATTTAATTGTTATCCATTTTTAGGATAAACACTTTGGCGCCCACCGTGGGGCTAAGGATAATAGTGGCAATTTGATACAAATTTTCATAACGCACCCTATTTTACACTAGTTCTTTGAAGTTTCTTTAATTTCAGGTCAAAGTTCAAAAAGTCGAACTCTCAATCTGCACCTCTAAATGCGGATGCTGAGTCTGGTCACCGCGGCAAGAATAACAATATGTCCCTAGTAAAGAGGTGCCATCTGTCGATACCATCGGAGTTCCGGTTGCGGACCAGATCGACACTAACTCACATGTGGCCATCAATGCGAATCTGCCTACCGATCCTTTGAACAGCGTCCGCGGGGGAGTCCGATCAGCAGCCCAAAATACATATGACGGTGAAGGAGATGCGATCAATTTGTGAGTGATCTTCGAAATGCTACAGGCCCAACCGACAGCGATAGCCCAGCTGCAGAATCATAGTCGCGCCCCCAGCAGAGTTGAGCCCGAGACATCCCGGGAAATCACTAGCGGAAACAAACCAATCACAGAGAGGCCGAGTGAAGCTGAACCTGGGACTAACCACGAAATCATAAAAATGCTCGAGGAATTGACAAACAGGGTAGAATCGAGGGAAAAGAAAATCGAAGCCAATGACAAAAAGGTGGAAACTTACAATTTCAGGGTCGACCAAGTCCCAAAAGCGCCACCGATATTGAAGGGCCTGGATTCCAAGAAGTTTGTTCAGAAACCTTTCCTTCCGAGCGCAGCTCTAAAGCCAATCCCTAAGAAGTTCTGCATGCCCGAAATGCCTAAGTACAACAGAACAACCGACCCAAATGAGCATGTGACTTCCTACACGTGTGCCATCAAAGGGAACGACTTGGAGGATGATGAGATCAAGTTTGTCCTGCTGAAAAGGTTTTGGGAAACTTTGTAAAAGGGATCTATGATATGGTACCATAACTTACCCTCTAATTCAATTGACTAGTTCGCTATGCTTGCACACTCCTTCGTGAAAGCTTGTTAGGGCCATCAAGGTCGAGACCAGGAAGTCAGACCTTTTGAAAGTGAAACAAAGAGATAATGAGATGCTCAGGGAAGTCATGTCCCGGTTTCAAATGGAATGAATGGACTTGCCTTCGATCGCGGACGATTGGGCCATTCAGGCCTTCACCCAAGGACTCAATACTCGAGCTCGTTGGCTTCACAACTGTTAAAGAAAAATCTGATAGAATATCCGGCTATAACTTGGGCCGATGTACATAATCAGTATCAATCAAAAATTAGTGTTGAAGATGATCAGCTTGGGGCTCCTTCCGGGTCTGTTTATCCCGTCAGAGCTATAAACAGATCCAAAAAATACATTGATGGTGAACCACGATCAAATAGGGATTAGTATCAACCATACGATGGAGGCCGAAGAGGTAATGGGTCCGGACGAAACCGCGTGAGAAGCGATCGAGGTCAAAATAACCGGGGACTCATGAGAAAAACGGTTTTGACAGGCCCATCGGGCCTAAGGAAGCACCGAAGTTACCGGAGTATAACTTCGACGTCGATGATGTTGCCATCGTATCTGCAATCAGATGCATCAAAGACACCAAGTGGCCTCGACCTCTACAGTCCAATCCAGCCCAAATGGACCCCGACCTAATGTGTAAATATCACGGCACTCACGGCCATAGAACAGAAGATTTTTGACAATTGAGAGAGTAAGTAGCTCGGTTATTCAACAAAGGACATCTCCGAGAGTTCCTGAGCGATCGAGCCAAAAACCATTTCAGGAATGGGGACTCTAATAAGCAGATCGAGCAGGAGGAACCTCAACACCTCATTAACATGATCATCGGCGGGGTCGATGTACCCCAGGGGCCGATGTTAAGGCGCACCAAAGTGTCCATCACTAGAGAAAAAAGGACTCTAGATTACGTGCAAGAAGGAACCTTATCTTTTAACGACGAGGACACTGAAGGCATCGTGCATCCACACAATGATGCACTGGTTATATCGGTACTCATAAATAAATCTCGAGTTAAGCGTATACCAATTGATCTAGGTAGATCGGCCAATTGTATTGGTAAAAAAAGAGTTTCACATGTATGATAATTCTTGATGACTCAGCCGGCAACGTGGACCAAGGAAAACATGACAGGTGGACATGATTCTATAAAGAGGTGCGAAGCAAAGAGATACGACTCAATAAACCTACGGAGTAATCAGCTACGAGAAACTCAACCTGATTGAGACAGGGAAGAGACACGGTCAGAATGAATCCGGACAAAGCTACGGGCAGATTCAGAGACCCTCAATTAATGACTCACGCATTACACAACCTTCACGCAACAATTACGGTCATTCTATGTAATGTCCCATTTATGTAATAATTAGTCATTAATGAACAATCATTGTAAGAGGTAGACGTTGTATTAAGAAATTCCCAATATAAGGGAATAAAATATAACTTGTAAGGGCATCTGAACTACGAATACAATACATTTTACTTTTTGTGCATCATATTATTGTCTATTTACTTACTCCTTTTTATTTATTATTATTCCTGGATTATCAGAAACCCGTGTTTATCCTAAAAATAGCTTTAGTTAAAGGGCAACGACTTAACAAAGGGCAACGACTTAACAAAACAAGAGATTGAATCATGTTTGAATCAGTCCTTGTCAAAAAATTCAGAGAAACGCTTACCAAAGGAGCCCTAACCTGGTATTCTTTTCTCCATGAAAATTTTATCGATTCTTTTGTTGAGCTTGCAGATTCTTTCATAAAACACACTCCGATGTGCAAAGAGTCGAGAAAAGAATGGAGGACATATTTAAAATAAAGCAAGGAGACACGGAAGTACTCCGTGAATTTGTAGATAGGTTCCAACGAGAAAGAATACAGCTACCAAGGGTGCCAGATAATTGGGAAGCCATGGTATTTGCAAGTAATCTAAATGACAAAAGCTCAGAAGCCACGAGGAGACTCAAAGAAAGATTGAGAGAATTCCCAGCTACAACGTGGAACGATGTTTATAACAGGTACAGTACTAAACTTCGAATAGAAGAAGATACCATTGCTCATTTGAAAGATGAAGATCATACCAGATCCAGACATTCTGAATCAGACAGGAGATCAGGTAAAAATAGGTACGATCCTTACTTGGGACCATCGGGACGTGAAACTCGTCCCAGGTTTGAAAACACCAGGCCAGTTTATAGACTACCAAGCAGAGATGCGGGATCGTCCTCATCTAGATCCAGAAAGGGTCGAGATGAATGACCTAGAGGTAATGCACGAATTGGGGATCACACCTTTAATGTAAGTATCCCTGAACTTGTTTCAATATTAAGAAATAGTGATAAGGTTTGAAGGCCCAAAGAAATGCGGTCAAACCCAAATAAAAGAAATCCAGATTTCTGGTGTGAATTCAATAATGATCATGGACATAAGACTGCAGATTGCAGGTTTTTACAAGGTGAAATAGAATAATTATTGAAACAGGGCTATTTAACAGAATTGTTTAGTGATAAAGGTAAACAGGCATACATGAAGAACAGGCAGGAGCCGCCCGAAGACTCCATCTCCAAAAAGAACCGTCAACGTGATACATGGAGAAGAGGAAGTAAAAGGAATAGTTTGCAAATTAGCCTCGAAGGTCACAGTAACACACGGAAAGCGGGTTCGAGAAAATACAGACATAGATGATATAACCTTTGATGATGCAGATTTTGGCAGACTAATGCTCCCCCACAACGATGCTCTGGTAATATCCTTACTCATTCATGACACTAACATTAAAAGAGTGTTGATTGATCCAGGTAGTTCAGTCAACATTATCTTGCTAAGAGTCGTGGAAGAAATGCTCTTGGGAAATCAGGTGATCCCAAAGGCACGAGCCATATCAGGGTTTGACAACTCTACAGTGATAACCAAAGGAGAAATCGAACTTAGCACTTATGCCGAGGGAGTAATTAAAAACACCAAATTCCAAGTCATTGATACT
>ML428444.1:201617-222059 GCA_005239525.1 Nicotiana knightiana
ATGCTCTGGTAATATCCTTACTCATTCATGACACTAACATTAAAAGAGTGTTGATTGATCCAGGTAGTTCAGTCAACATTATCTTGCTAAGAGTCGTGGAAGAAATGCTCTTGGGAAATCAGGTGATCCCAAAGGCACGAGCCATATCAGGGTTTGACAACTCTACATTGATAACCAAAGGAGATATTGAACTTAGCACTTATGCCGAGGGAGTAACTAAAAACACCAAATTCCAAGTCGTTGATACTGACATGGCTTATAACGTAATCATGGGAAGGCCATGGATCCACGACATGAAAGCAGTACCATCTACCTTGCATCAGGTAATAAAATTCCCTTCAGAATGGGGAATCAGACAGATTAGAGGAGATCAACAAATCTCTAGAAATATAAATTTTGTGGTGCATTATAACAAAAAAATAGAATCGGAAGATATGGAAATCTCCAAGAAGATGTTACCGGCCAAACAGGTACAGAAAAAGCCATTGACCAAACAGGTACGAAAGAAGTAAGTGTTCAAACAGATACGGAAGAAGATATTCACGAAAAGGTGAATCAAGTCACCACGGAAGATAAACTGGACCACACTGATGTAGATTCCATACCGGACGTCATTCATGAACCGAAGGAAGAGGAGCACATCAAAACAACTACGGAAGAGCTTGAAGATGTTCCATTGTTTGAACAAAAACCTGAACAGAAAGTGTATGTAGGCACGAGGCTGAGCCCCGGTCGAAGAGGTAAGTTAATTGATTATTTAAAGGCTAACGCAGATTGCTTTGCGTGGTCCCACTCAGATATGACAGGTGTCCCACCAGAAGTGATGACTCATAAACTAAATGAAGATCCATCCTTCGTACCTGTTAAGCAGAAGAAAAGAAAGCAAGGACCATTCAAGAACCAAGTGATTGACGAAGAGGTACAGAAACTCTTGAAGATTGGTTCGATACGAGAGGTAACGTACCCTAACTGGCTAGCTAACACTGTGGTAGTACCTAAAAAGAATGGCAAATGGAGAGTATGCATAGATTATACTGACTTAAATAAAGCATGCTCCAAAGATTCATTCTCATTACCACATATAGATCAAATGATTGATGTCACCACAGGTCATGAATTGTTAAGCTTTCTAGATGCGTATTCTGGTTATAATCAGATTAAAATGGATCCCTCAGACGAGAAAAAAACCTCCTTTATTACAAACAGGGGGACTTATTGTTATAAAGTCATGCCTTCTGGCTTAAAAACGCTGGAGCCACCTATCAAAGGCTAGTGACCAAGATGTTCCAGGAACATCTTGGAAAAACAATGGAAGTTTACATTGATGATATGCTGGTAAAATCAACACGGGCGGAAGACCATTTCAAGCACCTCTCTATTACCTTTGACATTTTATGCAGGTATAATATGAAGTTGAATCTAGAAAAATGCACTTTTGGCGTAGAATCAGGTAAATTATTGGGTTTCCTTGTATGAAACAGGGGAATAGAGGTAAATCCTGATCAAATTAAAGCTATAGAAGAAATACCTGATGTACTTAAAAAGAAGTTCAAAGACTAGTGGGAGGAATTGCAGCCTTAGGAAGATTTATTTCCAAATCTTCCGAGAAAAGTTTTAAATTCTTTGCAGTTCTCAAAAAGCAAAATCGGTTCGAATGGACTGAAGAATGTCAACAGGATCTTAGAGACCTAAAGGCTTATCTATCAAAACATCTGTTGCTGTCAAAGCCAAAGGAGGGGGAGAGGTTGTACGTCTACCTTGCCGTCTCGGAAATTGTTGTAAGTGCAGTATTGGTAAGGGAGGATAAAGGTAAACAATCTCCTATTTATTATGTAATCAAGACATTACTAAATGTTGAAACTAGATATCCACATCTAGAAAAGTTAGCCTTAGCTCTAATCATGGCATCTAGAAAATTAAGGTCATACTTTCAATGTCATCCAATCACAGTTGTGACCTCGTATCCATTAAGAAATATATTGCATAAACAAGAACTATTAGGAAGATTAGCCAAGTGGGCCATAGAATTAAGTGAGATAATATATCAGCCTAGGACTGCAATCAAGTCTCAGATCTTAGCTGATTTTGTCGCTGACATTAGTAATAGCATTGTCCCTGAAGTGGAAAAAGAGTTACAACTCTTTAACGGTGCTAATCCGGGTCTATGGACCCGATTTACCAATGGTTCTTCCAATATAAAAGATGTCGGCTTAGGCATAGTCTTAATATCACCCACGGGTGAAAAGACACGACAGACTATCAAGTGTTATCCTATAACTAACAATGAAGCAGAGTACGAAGTTGTCATTGCAAGGACTAGAACTCGCACGAGAACTTTCAATCGAGCAAATAGTAATCAAAGGCGACTCCCAACCGGTAGTAAATCAGATGCAGGGGACTTACATCGCTCGAGAACTCAGATGCAACAATATCTGGAAAAGGAACGAGAGCTCGTGAGACAATTCAAAACATGGAAGCTAATACAAATACCTAGAGAGGAAAATATAGAAGCAGATGCATTAGCTAACCTTGCAGCAATCACGGAAGTAACAAACAAAGACAATGCAATTGTCATTCATCTATTCCATTCAGCGATCGACCAGGACAGAAATGAGGTAACTTTCATCAATTTAACCTAGGATTGGAGAAACGAAATCTTAAATTTTTTGCAGAATGGCACCGTACCTGAAGACAAGAAAACCGTTCGCACTTCGTCGCAAAGTTGCACGGTACTTCCTCATTCGCAACTCATTATATCATAAGATATTCGGAGGGCCCCTAGCAAAATGTCTCGGACCTAACCAAATAGAGTTTGTGATGAAAGAAGTCCACGAAGGACACTGTGGAAATCACTCAGGGGCAAGATCCTTGGTAAAAACCCTAATCAGAGCTAGGTACTATTGGCCTAAGATGGAAGAAGAGGCCGAGAACTTCGTATCCAAATGCGACAGATGCCAAAGGTTTGCCAATAACATGCATCGACCAGCGGAATTATTGCATCCAATAATATCCTCATGGCCTTTCATGAAATAGGGTATGAACATAGTGGGACCTCTTCCCACAGCTAAAGGACAAGTACGGTTTTTGCTCGTGCTAACCGACTATTTTACAAAATAGGTAGAGGCAGAAGCGTTCAAACAAGTGCGAGAAAAGGAAGTTAAAAGCTTCTTATGGCAAAACATAATATGCCGCTTTGGGATACCAAAGGAGATCGTGTGTGATAATGGCCCACAATTCATAGGCTCGCAAATCACAGAATTCTTCGAAAGCTGGCAAATCAAAGGGATCACTTCAACGCCATACCACCCCGTGGCTAATGGTCAAGCTGAGTCAACGAGTGAAGTCATCATCAACAATCTAAAAAAGCGGCTGGATAAAGCCAAAGGAAACTGGCATGATGAGTTACCAGCGGTACTATGGGCATACAGAACAACTTCAAAACCAGCTACGGGAGAAACTCCATTCGCACTTGTCTATAGCTCAGAATCCTTAATACCTGTGGAGATTGGCGAACCAAGCATAAGGTTTACAACAGCCACAGAGGAAGAAAACAATGACGAATTGAGGACCAATATGGACCTGCTCGAACCACGGAGAGAAGAAGCACTAATACGAATGGCAGCTCAAAAACAAATCATAGAGCGTTATTACAACCGTAAAGCTCATCTCAGGTACTTCAATATTGGGGACTTCGTCCTCAAAAAAGTATTTCAATCAATGAAAGAAGCAGGCGCAAGAAAGCTAAGTCCAAACTGGGAAGGACCCTACAAAGTCTGAGGCATAGCTGGGAAGGGCGCCTACGAGCTAGAAGCTATGGACGGCAGAATCCTACCAACAAGTTGGAATGCCATCCACTTGAAGAAGTACTACTTCTAAGGAAAAGAAGTACCCCCGGACAGGTATCACATGTTCGATTTTATTTTGAACATTTAAAATTTTTCTAACTTTTTAGATGATAGGCATAAAGGTAACCTATCACCAGATGATGATATTAGACCTGCGAAGACGCGAGGAAGTAACTGAATTCCCGGTCTAGGGTTACACTTTCTGATGGACATTTTAAAGGGTTAAGCAGTCATCATCTAAAAACTATATACCTTCGAGTCTCGCATGTTTTTCCTTTTTAGGAAAAGGACCACAAGGAAGGAATAGTCAAGTGCTCGAGATTTTATTCTTCAAAGATCAAACACTTGGGGGACTATACAGTATGGAAGGCTAAGACGAAGCAAAGAAGACTATCAAAAAGTAAAAACTCGAGCCTAAAGATCTATCTACCCAATAAGTCAAGTGATACAAGCAGAATCGAAAGAGCCGAAGACTCAAATACAAATTTGAAGACTCAAATACAAAGCCTGATCCAAAAAACCTTCGAACATGTTCAAGTTGAAAGGCAAAATATTAGCTACGAGGAAGAAATGCACATCTTTGTACTTATTCAAAAGAAAACTGTTGTAACCAAAAATAGTTATGGATAAAAGATCATCATCATTGTACTCATTCAAAAATTGTTGTAACTAAAAAATAGTTACGAAATCTTTGTACTCACATGTAAAATTGTTATCAAATAAAACAGTTACGGATGAAAAAGAATTTCCTCGTGATCATTGAAAACTATTACGAACGAAAAATAGTTGTTCTCTTGTATTAACTCGAAAAAACTGTTACATACGAAAAACAGTTACGAAATACAAGTGTACATCAAATCTGTTAAAAGAAAATAGTTTCAACATGAGTTTTAGACGATAATCGAACACATGTAAAATGTTGTGGAAGTTCAAACAAAAAACTTTCCTCAGAAACATTCTTAAACATGTGAAAAATTCCTATCACTCTATTGCATTATTACACCTTTATGAAGTTGAGACGTCTTCTTCATTAAGTGTCGATCAAAAAGGGCCCTCTTTCATAAATTATGCCTACTACAAAAAGGCACACATTTAATATGACACCGTGCCTATTACGAAAAGGTACGAGTAATCTAAAGCATTCTATATGCAAAACTCAGAGGTAAAACTAAAACCTTAAAAAATAAAGCATGCAAAAGACTTAAAGAGTAGAACAGAGACTCGGTAACAAAAGTCATATTTTGCATTGATATGATAAAATGGCTAAGTAGAAACTAAGTATTAAATTTATACTTAGCCGTATATATTGTATTTACATTAAGATGCCCCTAGGTTGTTAGTTGGGGACTTTAAAAGATCCAAACTTACCCCCGATGGAGCTGGGGTTAACCACCAATCAAATAAAAAAAAGAAGGGGAACCAACATCTTAATTGTCTTTAGAAGGGGGATCAACTTCTTCGCAGGCAGAGGAAGCAGGAGCAGTTGGAGACGAGGGGACTTAAGCAGCAGGAGCCTCACCTTCGGGTGAAGTGAGATTCTGACCTTGCTGATCTTTCTCCATGGCTTCTTTGATTTTATCTATTTCAGCGTTAAGGTCGAAACCCTCTTGACTCATTTCCGTCAATGTGTCAAGGCAAGAATTCATATACGCCCAACTGACATCGACAGCTGCCGCATCCTCAAGAGCTTGGTAATCATTCTCCCATATCATAATCTCAGCTCTCATCCCGTCCCTCTCAGCCTCAATAGCATTTTTGGCGGCCCTTAAAGGTGCAATAGACCTCTCCAAGAATTGAATTTTGTCTAAGGCATTGCGAAGATCCTCTTGGGTCTGGGTCAGAGACTGCACAAGCTCGCATGAATAATCTTCTTTCTGCTCCAGCAAGGCTTTGAAACTCCTAGATTTTTATGAGGCACGGGACAACTGCTCGGCAAATGAAGACTCAAGAATGCCCTTGTCTTTGTCCACCTGGTTAGAAGAAGCCTTCTCCACTGCCAAATCCGCTGCCATGACTCTCATCTGCCGCTCCAAGGTACATTTTTCTTCCTCTAAGGTCTCCATGTCGAGCCTTAAGCATTCATATTGCCCCTTCCAGTTATCAACTTCAGCAAGCCACTCTTTTATTTCTTGCTCCGTGTTAGAAACCCTCATCATGAGCTCCATGCCTATAATATTGATCTACAAAAAGGAAATCAGTTAAATACGACAATTGCATGTACGAGCATGAAATGAAAAAGAATATACTTTACCTTCAAAGATGTATGCACGACCTCATTAGCCCATGTAAGAGAACTGTGGCTATCTAGTTTGGTCCTCTCTGTTGGGCCTATCAAGGGCTTCAACCACACCTTAGGCTGACCAGATTTCTTAAAAAGACTCCTACCAACTGGAACCTCTATTAGAACTTGCCGCATCTCCCTGCTAGAAGACCCTACTTCTTTGACAGAAGGCACGGAAGCAGGCAGATATGTAGAAGCCACGGGCACGGAAGTCTGGGGAGCTGAGAAAGCCACGGGCAAAGTAGTAACGGGAGCAGTAATAGATAAGGGAGAGGAGGAGGTAATAGGAGCAGATGAAGGAACTTCTCTAAAATAAGGAGGAAGAACGGCCAAGGGAGCTTCATTAACATCAGGGTCGAAGCCTTCACGAAACAGATGATCCACATAATCATGCGCAGGAGAGAGAGAGAAGCATCCTCAGAGGAAGAAGGTCTAACATCAGGCACGGAAGACACTGTCTAAGGTCCTAGACCCACCAACCTTCCTCTTCGAAGAAGAAGAACCAGCAATAATTTCCTGGGCCTGAGCCAGGGACATTTTGGAAATAGACACTCCACGGATAGGAAAACCTATCAAAAATAAAGGGTTAAAATGAGAAAGAGATTCGAGCAAGGAAATAAATGAAAACAAAAGCTTCACTTACCGTGAGTTTTCACTTTCCAACCGTACTTCCCGGAGAAGTAGTTCCAAGACCTTTTCTTCCAACGGAGCAATCAACAACAACTTTTCTACCCAACCACGGATACCATAGACATTCTCAACAGTACCCATGATTGCTGAAAGAAGAAAAAAAATAGCTACGGTGTTAATAAAACACTTAAAGCAAAAAGGAAGAATAACGAATGTGAGCTAAAATGTACTCATGTGCACGATTCCACTTCTCGGGGAAGGGAAGATTTTCTTCACCTACTAAACCAGCAGCGGGCGCAACAACGTACTGAAGGTACCAACCTCTATCCTTATTGTCTTCAGGGGTTACCAGCACTCTTTTACTCCTAGCAGCCAGAGTAAAAATCCCTTGACAAAATAAGGCAGGAGAATAAATATGAATGGGATGATTAAAGGTAAAAGGAACCGAGGCTAAAGTAGCTAAACATCTGAGACAGGAAACAACTCGCCACACAAGAGAACCAACTTGTCCTAAGCAAATTTTGAAGAAACGACAGAATTCGATGATGATTGGATCAATAGGAGGTTTAAACCCTAAAGTAAAAGGGTAGGTATAAACGTAAGAATACCCCGTCTTGTAAGACGTTATTCTTTGGTTCTCATTTGGAACGATGATAGGAAAATCAGACTTCCAAGAACATTCCCTGCGAACAAGGGAAACTAAACCTTCAGTAATAAGGGTAGGGTACCTATGAGCACTATCAGGGATAACGACTGATCAACAAGGACCTGACTATCCCTAGTGAAGGTAAACTCAGTAGGAATGATTTCATCCACTCGTGGTTCGCGTAAGGGTTCATGATGTTCTCTACCCCTAGACGAAGATATGGAAGCCCTAGCTCTTGGAGAAACTAAAAACCTAGAAGAAGGAGGGGAAGTAATCTGGGAAGAAGAAGAACCTCTTAAAGGAGTAGAGCCCAAACTCCTCAGTCCACCACCTCTCCGGCTCCACATCGGAGCAGAAGAAGGGGTCAAATCATCCACATTTATCACTCCTTTAGGTTGGTTCGATGAAGATATATTTACGAAGACAAAAAAAAACTCTTTACAAATAAAGAAGACAAGTTAGAAGTGTTTCGTGAAAGTAAAGAAAAGAAAAGAGGTATTTATACTTGAAGACAACCGTCAAACATGGGAAAAACAATGATGAGAAAGTCATAATTGAAGGTGTCACTTCGTGACTGAAGCAGCCGCAAAAAGCCCTAAAAGGCGTTGAGTAACTGCAGAACCAATCCAGAAGGAACACGTGGCTTGAGAATTAGATGGAAGTGACAGCGACGCCTATGTTCAGAGAAGGATACAATCTTTCGAGGTGAAACAACGGCAAAATATTCCCGCCATAAATGCGTATCCACTTACCAAATATTAATTGATAAATAAATGGTAAGTGGGGGGATTATCTTTATTGGTAAAAAAAGAGTTTCAAATGTATGATAATTCTTGATGACTCAGCCGGCTACGTGGACCAAGGAAAACATGACAGCTAGACATGATTCTATAAAGAGGTGCGAAGCAAAGAGACACGACTCAATAAACCTACGGAGTAATCAGCTACGAGAAACTCAACNGACTCTCAATTAATGACTCATGCATTACACAACCTTCATGCTACAATTACGGTCATTCTATGTAACGTCCCATTAATTTAATAATTAATCATTAATGAGCGATCATTGTAAGAGGTAGACGTTGTATTAAGAAATTCCATATATAAGGGAATAAAATATAACTTGTAAGGGCATCTAAATTACAAATACAATACATTTTACTTTTCTGTGCATCATATTATTGTCTATTTACTTACTCCTTTTTATTTATTATTATTTCCTGAATTATCGGAAACCCGTATTCATCCTAAAAATAGCTTTGGTCAAAGGATCCAACTCTTTGGTTAAACACCAATATCATCAGATCTAGAGTCGTATAGCAGTTGGGTCTGCAAGACCAAATTGTGCTTGTAGTCCGAGTTCTAAACGGATTCAGTATGGTATGTCAGGCCACTAAAGGGGAGATAGCACTAACGGTGAACACCGCTGGAACCATTTAGGAAATAAATTTCAAATTGATCGAAGGAGATATGAGATACAACGCTATGTTTGGGAGGCCGTGGATTCACAACATGAGGGCAGTTCCCTCGACACTGCACTTGGTTTTGAAATTCCCAATGCCAGGAGGGATTAAAATAATTTACGGAGAACAACCAACCGCAAAGAAGATGTTTGCGGTCAACGAGGTGGTCCCGATATCTACACTTTCTACAACAAAGGATCCAAGTTCAGTCGCCAAGGGAGGGACCAAATAGAAATCACTGACACCGGCCTCGAGCAAACCGGAGAAGCATGGGACGGATGAGGACGACAACTATGGAGTTCCCAGATCCTTCATAGTCCCCGACGATTCCAACACCACCAAATCAATGGTCAAAGAATTGGAGAAAGTCATATTGATCGAGCACCTGCCCAATCGTAAGTTATACCTCGGCACGAGGTTAAATCCCCAACTCACAAAAAAACTCATTAAATTTCTTATGGTTAACATATATTGTTTCGCCAGGTCCCACCTCGACATGACAGGGATCCCGTCATAGATAAATACCTATAAGCTGAGCCTGGATCTGAAGTTCCACCCGGTCAAATAGAAAAGGAGGCCTCTGTCCGAATTCAAGCATGCATTCATCAAAGACAAGGTATCTAAACTCCTTAAAATAGGGTCCATCCGGGAGGTTAAATACCCGGATTGGTTAGCAAACGTAGTGGTAGTCTAAGAAAAGGGAATAAATTAAGAATGTGTGTAGACTACAAATACTTGAATAAGGCATGCCCCAAGAACTTTTTCCCTCTGCCCAACATCGATCGCATGATTGATGCGACAAACGGCCATGAGATCCTCAACTTTCTTGATACCTATTCCGGGTACAACCAAATTCGTATGGACCCGGGCGACCAGGAAAAAATGTCCGTCATCACTAAGTATGGCACCTACTACTATAACATAATGCCTTTCGGACTAAAAAACGCTGGTGCCACTTAACAACGCCTAGTAAATCAAATGTTCAAAGAACAAATAGGAAACTCAATGGAGATTTACATTGACGATATGTTAGTTAAGTCTCTGCAAGCAGAGGACCATTTGAAACATTTGAAAGAAACCTTCAACATATTGAAAAAATACAATATGAAGTTGAACCCAGAGAAAGCGCATTCTGAGTCGGGTCCGGGAAATTTCTCGTATTCATGGTATCTAATTGGAGAATCGAGATCAATACCATTAAAATCAAGGTCATAGAGGACAATGCCAGGGTCGTTCAAAGGCTAACCGGGCGCATAGCCGCGTTGGGCCAATATATTTCAAGGTCCTCCAACAAGAGCCATCATTTCTTCTCGTTATTGAAGAAGAAGAATAATTTCTCATGGACACCGGAGTGTCAGCAAGTCTTGGAAGAACTCAAACGATACCTTTTGAGCCCGCCTTTGCTTCATACGCCGAAGGCAGATGAACAGTTTTACCTATACTTAGTGGTATCCGAGATAGCGGTAAGTGGAGTCCTAATCCGGGAAGAAGAATGTACGCAATTTCCTATTTACTATGTTAGCATGACTCTAGGCGAGGCCAAAACTAGGTATCCTCACCTGAAAAATTGGTGCTCGCTTTGATAAGCGCCTCTAGGAAGTTAAAACCATATTTTCAATGGCATCCCATATGTGTTGTGACTACTTACCCGTAACATAATGCATAAGCTCAAACTCCCGGGACAATTGGCCAAATAGTCCGTGGAAATCAGCGGGTATGATATCGAATATCGACCCTGAACCGCCCTCAAATCTCAAATTTTGGCAGACTTCGTGGCCGACTTCATACCAGCCCTAATACCTAAGGTCTAGAAGGAGTTGTTATTGAACTCGGGGACCTCCTCCGGGATCTGTACCCTCTTTACGGATGGTGCCTCGAACGCAAAGGGGTCCAGACTTGGCATCGTGTTGAAGCCACCGATGGGTAATTTAGTTAGGCAATATATTAGAACTGTAAAATTGACTAACAACGAGGTCGAGTATGAGGCCATGATTACAGGTCTCGAACTGGCAAAAAGCCTGGGGGACGAGGTGATTGAAGCTAAGTGTGATTCCCTCCATGTGGTGAACCAAGTCAATGGAACGTTCAAAGTCAAAGAGGAGTGAATGCGAAGGTACTTTAATAAACTACAGGTGACGTTACATTGGTTCAAGGAATGGACTTTGCAACATGTACCTCGAGATCAAAACAGCGAAGTCGATGCTCTTGCCAACTTAGGATCGTCGATTGATAATGATGAATTCAACTTGGGAACGGTCGTACAACTCATGAAATCGGTAGCGGAAGAAGGCCACACCGAGATAAACTCGACAAGCTTAAACTGTGACTGGAGAAACAAGTATATAGATTACTTGAAGACTGGAAAACTGCCCTCTGATCCTAAAGAATCGAGAGTTATGCGCACGAAGGCGGCTAGGTTCAGCTTGTTTGAAGACAACACCCTATTTGGGAGAACGTTCGATGGACCACTCGCTATATGTCTGGGACCAGGAGATACGGAGTATGTTTTGACAGAAGTTCACGAAGGCACCTGCAGGAATCATTCGGGTGCCGAATCATTGGTTCGTAAGATAGTCAGAGTCAGATACTACTGGATTAACATGGAAAAAGACGTAAAGGAGTTCGTGCAAAAATGCGACGGATGTTAGAGACACGCACTGATGATTCATCGGCCCGGGGAGCTGCTACATTCGGTCTTGTCACCCTGGCCATTCATGAAATGTGGAATGGACATCATTGGCCCCTTGCTATGGGCACCCGGTAAGGCTCAATTTATATTATTCATGACTGACTATTTTTCTAAATGGGCAGAAGCCCAGGCATTTGAGAAATTCAACGAGAAAGAAGTTATTGACTTCATTTGGAACCACATGATATGTCGGTTTGGAATGCCGGCCGAGATCGTGTACGACAATGGGAAGCAGTTCATCGGCAGTAAGGTGAGTAAATTTTTCGAGGACCATAAGATCAAAAGGATCCTATCACACCCTATCACCCTAGTAGGAACGGGAGAGGGAGTCTACGAACAAAACCATACTCCAAAATCTTATGAAGAGGTTGACCGATGCCAGAGAAAAATGCAAAGAAAATTTGCCCGAAGTCCTGTGGGCATATCGAACGACCTCAAAGTCTAGTACCGGCGCCACCTCATTCTCATTGGTCTACGGTGCCAAAGTGCTAATACCGGTCGAAGTAGGCGAACTGAGTCTCCGGTTTTGATACGCGGTCGTAGAGTCAAAAAATGAGGCCATGAACTGCTAGATGAGAGGCACGAGGCCGCCCTCGTCCGGTCGTCCGCCCAAAAACAACGGGTCAAAAGGTATTACAACCAGAGAGACAACCTCCGACACTTTAATATCAGGGACTTGGTGTTAAGAAAAGTGACACTAAACACCCGGAACCCGAATGAAGGCAAGCTGGGACTAAATTAGGAAGGTCCATATCGAATTGTCGAGATCACCAGAAAATGATCATAAAAACTCAAAGCAGGGAACTGTGAGAGACTACCGAACAACTGGAACGTGACCCACTTAAAACAGTACTACTGCTAAGGTACGACCCAATTCATTCTTTTCTTTACCTATATTATGAATTGAACTACATTTGCAGTCAACGACCAAAGAATGATGCAGTTATTATGCCTAAAAGAACACGTTGCACTCTTTTTCCCTTGAACCGGTTTTGTCTCAAATGGGATTTTCGGCAAGGTTTTTAACGAGGAAACAGTAGATCGTGCTAACTTAGAATTGAAGACCGTCTATGAAGTGGCATAGAGGTTCACATCAAGAGTATCTGAGACCTCTCTACGATCGGCCTCGAATACTAGGGGTCATCACCCTTGATAATGATTTTAGCAAGAAAGGAAACTTTGTGCTCGAACAGTCTGGCTTGGTGGATAGGATTTATTGTAAGGGCCAAACGGTCAAATGAGACGTGCCCACATAGACCACTTAAGCCATAACACTAAGCTTGTACACATTTTCCATCTTGTATGTTGCGCACATAAATGAAAGAAAGTTTCTACCTTGCAGATACATATTTTTTCTCTTAAAAACTATGAAATTTTATTCTTTAAGGACATCGGGCCCAAGGGCCACCTCTACCCTGATCCAAGAGATCACCCCACTCGGGAACTGTCATCCAAGGAAAACTAGGATGGCTCGGGTTGTCAAAGCCCGGGGGCACAAAAACCTATTAGGCCGCCCCCATTCAGGGATTATCGTCCTAGGCAAGCCCATCTGGCTCGGGCACCGAATCCCGAGGTAATAATACTATTGGGAATTACCCGAACTTAAGAGGCTACGACTATCTTAGAAATGGCTCGGAGACGTCCGAAACCCGTAACCAAAACATAAGGCCTTCAAAATTTCCAAACCAGTCCAAAGGCTACCCTCGGCAGAATTATAATCTAAAAACTTCTAGGTAAGCACTTTAGGGAAAGCTTCTGGTCATACCAAAGCCCCCACGAGTTATAAACAAAATCACATCGAGAAAAAGCCTTGTTCAAACCTCCGAACAAGACCTTATTACTACGTGCTAAGGCATTTGAAATCATTGCAATCGTAAAGAAAAAGCCAAAAGAAACAAACTTGAAAATTACCAAAGGGAAAAAAGAAAAGCCTTGTATATATAAATATCTTTACAAAGGCCAAACAACTTCAACAAAACATATAAAAATACGGGGAAAAAAACCTACAACGCACCTAAGCCTAATCTTCCCCGGAGCCCGCCTCGTCACCGAGACCATCGAAGTCTTCTCCGCCCTAGGATCTGCCGGAGCCTTCCGGTCCTCGGGATATGCCAAATTTTTGGCCTCAGCCTCAAGCCTCTTAACATTTTCAATCTAGACCGTTAGGTCGAAACCCCGGGCAGGAACTTTGTCGAGAGCCTCCTTTTCGGGACTTCCACTTCATGTAATAGTCAATAACTTTCAGGCAATCTTAGGTTGCCTCAGCGTCATCTTTGTACTAGGCCACCATCTCTTCAGCACTGGCCCTGGATATTTCCGCCACTGACTTAACTACTTTAAGCTCCTTGGCGAGGGTATCCCATTCCGCAATGGTCGAGCCCAGTTAATACTGGAGGTCTTTGATTTTTTGGGACCAGGCCTCAACTTTCTCCCTCGCTGCTCGAAGTTGGGCCTCCGCCGAGGCCAACTGCTCCCGAGTAGTCTCCTTTTCCCAAGCCAATCGATCCATTTTTCCCTTCCACTCTTCGTCCATGGCCTTGACCTCGTCCATCTGGTCTCGAAGCTAGTCGATCCGATCAAGCTTCTGTTGGACCTGCGGGTTTTGACCGTTAGTCGACATGCATAACTCGTCGTCACTAACTTCAAAGATATTTACCTTTCCACCAAGGCGGCACGTTCTTTCTGAACCGTGTGTTGATACCCAATTTTTCTTCAAACTATTTTAAAATTTGCATATGTGCCTTCAAAATCACTTTTTATAACAACTGATATTTTTCCATGATTTTCCATATTTTATTAATTTCTTTTCCAATTTATTCAGTACTTTATATTCAATAATTATTAATAAATTATATTATAAATAATTTCAAAATATTTCCTAGCTCAATACATCATTTTAATCCTATTAGGATTTAATTATTTCACAAATTAGCCAATTTAGCATTATTTAGCTATAATTACAACAATTTTTGCAGTTATAGCCTAAATGTACATTTTATACCATTTTTATTCAATAATTAGTCATTTTATATTTTAATATTAGTTAGTTACAATTTCACTTATTTAGCATTAATTTCATTTTATATAATTATTAGCTATTTTTATTAATTATTTATCTATTTTTAACGGGTATTTAACTAATAGCCACCTTCAATTCCAAGTCTAGTCTAATTTCACCCGGACCCCAACCCAATTAAATAGCCCAAACTACCCAAGCCCAATTCCCAAATTACCCGACCCAATCCCCATTCCAATCTGAGCCGTTGATTATTTCAAACCAATGGCCCAGATTCACCTTTTCCATTAATAACCCCTAATGACTACCCCNACACCCCCTCATTCATCTCTCTACTCTTTCTATCCCCAGGTTCTCTCTAGAACCTGCCCTTGTCTCATCTTCTCCGGTGAAGTCTGTTCATCTCCTCCGGCCACTCACCCCGCCGGAAACCATGGCCACTCATCACCTCTTGGCCCTTGCTTCATCCCATGCCGGTCTAATGATACCCTAAGTCCCTCAAGTGAACCTGGAGTGGTTCAACTCCCCCATGGTCCCTCATGCCATTTTTCGGCCACCTCCGGCCGTCTTGAGCTATGACTTTTCCGGCTAAAGCCGGCGACATCTTTAAGGTTTTTCTTGTTTCTCTGGGTTCTCTAAAATCCTAACCCCTAAGATTTTCTGATTTTATTTCAGATCTACGATAGATCTGTGTATACTTTAAGCTATTTTGTTGTTTTCTCAAAGGTTCTCTGACTTTTCTAAAACGATTCTTCGTTTTCAACTAGGGTTTTGTGACCTCATTTTTGAATAACTTTTTCTATGGTTTTTCAGCATTATCCCAGAGTCTCTACTATGTTTTAGTGATTTGTTCAAGTTTTTCTCCTGAACTGACTCGTTGTGACGAAAACCCTAACTTTAGACCTAAACCCTGAAGTTCCTGATTTTGCCTATGTGTTTGCATATATGTTTGCGTTTCAAGAGTCCTGTGACTCACTGATATTTTACCCTATGTTATTCGTCTTTGATTTTTCTTACTTCCCTATTTATCTCAATGTTCACTCTGTAACTCTATGAGCCCTTACTTTCATGTGTTAGGGTTTCTGACTTCTTGCCTAGCATCTGTGTTAATCCGTGGTAATTCCCTTCAGTTGGTATTATGCTTGTCCCAATCCTTGATTCTCTGCAATTTGTCACTTAATTATCTCCTGACTTATTTCTTTGCTTATAATGTGTTCATCCCGTTCATACATTGGAATTCATATTAACTAGTGTTATTTGAATCCTTGATTCACTGTGATTTGAAAGATTTCCTATGAGATATTCCTACTGATTTCCAACCTTTAGTTTATTTTTACCTCCTTCATTTACTGTTAATCGATATTATTTCCTTAATTAATGCATTCTGAACCTAGTCTCAATTGTCTACTTGATTTGGTTTGAAATTATTTCTTTATATGTCATGTGCATAAGAACTTTTTTTAATTGTGTTTACCTACTCTGACCGTTTGAGATTTGACCCCTTAATTAAGGGAGTACTGATACTGATTTTTACAACTAATTGATTCCTTGAGTTCCACAATTATTGGGCAGTCTAATTATTTCCTTATTTTTCACCTAGTTTCAAACTATATATATACTCTATTCATGCATTGACGAACACACACACAGTTCAAGCTCTCCCTCTCACACACAAACATACTATATTTTGAACTTTTCTTTCTCTCTTGTTGTTTGCTTGCTAATCAGTCGGCTAAAAGCCAAGACTGAGTAACTTTATTACTCTACTTTCTCTATTGTGCCATTGTTCTATTTGCATTACTGCTCTATTGATCTATATTGTTCTATACATTGTTGCTCTCCTTCTCTGCACACTACTGCTCCTTTACTTTGCACTTACTTCATCATCTAACTGGTATGTTCTCAGTTTAATTTAAGGTTTCCAAAACAACATGCTTCAGTCTGTATTACAGTTCCTTTTATTCCTATTATGTGTCTACTTATGGTTTTATTGCTTACCCTGCAACTAGCATGCCTATTTATTAAACTATCTATATGGTTACTCTCTAGTTCAACATGTTTATTACTTTCTATATGTCCCATTAAAACTTCTGCCATATCCCCTGACCCTAGTACATGATAAGCATGTAGTTCTGAACATAGTGTGTACTCTAACACCCCTCAACCTGATGCTATTTGGATCCTTATATGAATCCTTGTAAATGACTATGCTATGACAGTTTAAGTCTTGTAATACTTTTCTGAGGCCTACTTGTGTGCAAGCATGTTCCTATGTGCTTTATACTTGTCCTCAATCCCTCATCTCCCTACTTGTGGTTGTTGCTTGTCGTAATCCCTGTTTATTGTTTTGTGTGTGCTATTTGAGTATGTCGGTTGTGCTACTGCCTTACCCTTTTCAAGCTAATTTTCATTAAACCTCTCTCTTTCTCAAAACTGTTTTAAAACTGTTCTTACTCACTATGGCACTTCCACTATACTCTTAGACATTAGGTTATGCCCCTCTTATGTAAGCATTGCCTTGGGACCCTTGAGCTCCCTCTGAACTTTGACACACAAGAACTGGCCTTTCCACACTGAACTTACTCCATCTTGGCAATGAAATCTGGGTGTGAGCACTGTCCGGGATCACTTGAGATCCTTAGGGAACTTCGACACACTTGGATCATGTGAAGGGTTGTGAACCAATGGCATTTGAGGATCTGGAAACTTGGGCCTACTATGGAATTCTCCCTATAGTTAACTTCTTCTTTTCCTTTTAATTATGTAATTCATATTCAGAGGTTTGTAATAATTTGTAAAAATGATTCTGGGGTTGGATAGTGGAAAAAGGTGGGGATATGCATGCTATAATGTAAGTATGGGTAGATATCATATTTTTCTAGGTTTATTTTTTTATATGCGCACTAGTAACCATGTCTAGGAATCAAGTATGTCATGCATTTAGATACCATTTCACTTATATTCATACATCTACTTTTCTTTCAGCATGTCATCACTCCTTGACTTCACTTAGAAATCATGTTCATAGGATCAGTAATAACAACAAAAACTGTTACCAATTGATTCTGCCCATGCATTCTGAAAAAATATAGTCTAGATCATGCCTTAGAACAATTGTGTTAACAAATATGCAATCATGCTATACACGTAGAGATCTTGTTCTAGGTAAACAACGATTAAAATTTGTCACATGTGTTATTCCTGAAGTTGTGCATAATGTTGTGATCTTGCATTCATTTAGAAAAATCATGTTTAAGTTATCATGTTGCATTAGAAATCATGCCTTAGGGTCATACTTACTCAAATCACACCTAGTTTAAATATACATGTCTAAAACAGTCCCTGTTCTAATAAGCTGGAAATCGGTCTTTGGTAAACACTTAAAATCACCTGCTATAAGGATTGGTAATCTGAAACCCTTTTAACAAAGTTTTACAACTGCTGCATGTTACTTTACACCTAGGCAAGCCTTAGGAAATAAGTTACAAGGAATAAAACTAGATATGTCTTTGTGATCATGTTTAACTACCAGCATGCTACAATCAGTATGCAAGCCTGACTAGGACTCCCGCTCTGAGTTATGACAAATATCATCTTGTTATTGTCATTTAGATATCATGCTTAGGAATTGAAACTGGACCCAAATTTGTGTATGAGGCATGATGTGTATGTGCAATATATGTGGAGGTATACGTGAGCCACTTAATTACTTTCCATGTTCTTCCCTTATGTGCAGTCCTACCTATTTTGTTATCTGTCGCCCTAGAATTTTTACCTTTAAAACCTGAGGGTCTTCCTAGCACCTCCCTTTAGGATAGGAGTCCTAATTTTCTCCGGGACTAATAGGAAGGGACGGGTAACAGCATGCAATATAGTTCGTGACCAACACGCGCTTTAATTACCTTCACGGGGTGGGAAAGGGTAGAATATGGATATAATGACCGGTGCGCTAATACCACATGTAGCCCCTCTTCGAGGAGTGTCATATCGGGTATTTCATTGATGTGATCCATATTATAAACAAACCTCGGAACCCCTTTATTCCCATAAACATGCTTAGATTGTAATTCTTTTCAAAATCTGGCTTTAACTTTAACTGTTTCTAAACCTATGTGTACTTAGACTAAATTCCCTAATATTTGAGCCATATTTGTTTATTTTCTAATTGTACAAAATTCACAAAAGTTGTTTGGCCGGGAACCACACTTGTGGATCCTGAGGGGTGCCTAACACCTTCCCCTTAGGATAATTTCAAGCCCTTACCCATCTCTGGTTGACAACCTAGTTATAGATAAACCCCTTAGTTTCCCTAACGCACCTCAAACCCATTAGGTGGCGACTCTCCTCTCTTCACTGTTCCTTAAAGGAGTTGTCCAAAAATGTCAAAAACCCTGACCGATCCGAAAGGAGAGGAAAAAGGTGGCGCGACACCGCGTCCAACTCAGCCTGGAGATTCTTGACTTCTCCTTCATGTTGCTTGCTGAGAAGCTTATTCATGTCCCTCTTACTCTTTGACTTCGGTCTCAAGTTGGCAAAGCTCATCCCGGTACCGGAGAAAGGTTTCATGGAGGAGCACCGAGGCATGCAGAATGTAAAAAACAAAAGGCATTAGAGTCATCAAAAGTGAGTTCGAAGATAAAAGAGTGTGATAACACTTTACCTGATTCAGCACTTGTTGCGCTTTGTTGAACAAGCGTGGCGCATCCACCTCGTTCATTTTTTCCTGGTCTTCTTCGGTTACCAGGCACCGGAGGTAGCTAGCTATCCTGACGGGGTATAAAGAACCGGGGCATCCTCCGTGATGGTAATAAATACTGATCGCTTCCAGCTAGGATCCGTGCTCGAAGCGGGGAATCGGTTGATCAACCTTAGACTCCAGTTCAGCTCAACGACCTCCGAGGATGGACTTTTCCTCGGCACCTTTAAGTTACCCAACCCGGAGAAGCCTTCCAGGGCAGTTGAGTATACACCATCGAAGAAACATCAGAGGGGATTGTTGTTCCATGATCCCCTTTATTTGATCGCTTCTTTGTCGCTCGGGCTTCATCGAACATGGACTCTCTGAATGTGGGCGATCCCAGAATATCTATAACACCGGGCGGGGCATAACTGGCGAATTGAGAGGTATCGACCCTCACATCTGTATGAACCTCGTGAACTTGAGGGGGATTAGCCCCCGTCGTTTCCCCCTCGGCTGCCACTTGTTCCTCAGGAATGGATGGCTCAAGGGCCACAAAAAGTTCATCCTCCTCGGGCTCTTCCCTCAGCCGAAAGAGTGAATATGAGTCTGGCACTCGGGAACTGGAACTTTTCTTTGGCTTACGAGCCAACATTCTCCTCGATTTTTTCTTCTACGAGCTCGGGGAACTCGGGGCCCTCTTCCTTTTCTTCTCTCCTGTTGTGGTTTTGGGCTACCCCAAAGTAGAAGGATCAGTGGGCAAGACCCGAAGAAAGTCTAGTGCTACTTACTCGGAGAAAGGAATCTTATTGTGAGAAAGGGCCTCCCAGTGGCCCTTCGAGAGCTCGCTCCACGAGCGTTCGGCATAAGGCATCTGTGAAAAAATGCCTCTGATCCACTCCTTGAGCCGAGGAATGGCGTTTGGAACTCGAGTGAGGGCTGAACCACAACAAACACTGATGAGAAAGGGGAAGATAAAACAGGAAATCGACACTTAAAAAGAGTTATACTTACGTGATATGTTTCACTTCACGGGGAACGACCTCCATTCTGCAGGTACCAGGTCGACACTCCTCACTCTGACAAAGCATCTGTTCCAACCTTGATCTCGGTCCTCGTCAATACTCAAAAATGCGGCTTTGCTGGCCAGGCGTACAAGTTTTATCAGTCCCTCCTCCCCTCCCCCCTCCCCCC
>ML428446.1:0-15459 GCA_005239525.1 Nicotiana knightiana
CTGAGCTTACATCAATTGACTTACGATGTACTCTCACGTACGAAAACATGGGGTGTAACAAGACTAATACACAAGGAGGTACAATTTCTACTAACGGTCAAGCAACCCCCTAGAAGTAGATGCAATTTGGTATTTATGAATCCTTTATAAAGTTTCAATATAAATTAAGCTCTTAAATTAACAAGTTGAGTGCAAACAATACAAGTATTTCACGATAGAGTCCTAAAACTACCCTGACACAAGCATGATTAGTAGATACGCATGGACTCTCTTCACTTCGTCAGTGAACCCACAATTAGAATCAAATAGTAAATTAAAATACCTATGGGGTAAATTCCTTCTTACAAGGTTAGGCAAGAGACTTACCTCATTCCAAAGCTCAATTTTCGGTCCACAAATTCACTCTAAAGCCTCAAGTAGGTGTCGAACAATCCGAAGCTTATTATATAAATTAATCAATATATACTCAAAAATTCATAATTTAGCTATTACAGTAATTACCCAACCAAAATTGGAAGATTTCTAAAATTCACCCCCAGGGCCCACGTGCCCAGATTCCTGAAAATTTGAAGATAATTGTTATACATGACCTCCGGAACTCATATATATAATTTATTCCAATTTTCACCACAAAAATCATGATCAAATCCAAATTTTACCTAAACCATAATTTATTCATAAAATCCCATTAATTTCATAATTTGTCCATGTTAAGTCTACCTATGATTCGCGTATTTAGCTAAAAAATTGATATGGATCACTTAACTCATGATGGTGACGAAATTCCCCCACAAAATGCTCTCAAAATCTCCTATGACCAAGCAGGAAATGAAGCTAAGTCCCATAACTAAAAGTCCTTGCACCAGTCGCAAATGTCGCATTTGCGACATATTGTTCGCAAATGTGACAAAAGCATCGCAAATGCGAAGACAGGCCATCACTACCAAGGTCGAAAATGGGCAGCTCGCAAAAGCTGCAGAAATTTTCACGAATGTGAATCCCTTAGTGCTTTCAACCTCGCAAATGTGAATCCTTCCTTTCAAATGCGAGTTCACAAATGCGAACAAAACTTTGCATTTGTGAGACCTACAACAGCAGCCCAGAAAAACTGAAGTTTTTCACCACTCCGAACGCGCTCAAAACTCACTCGAGCCCTCGGTGCTCCCCACCAATTATTCACACAAGTCTAAAAATATCATACAAATTTGCTCGCGAGATCAAAATACCGAAATAATATCTAGAATCACGAATCTGATGCCAAAACACATGAATTAAATCATGAAACTCAAGAACTTCTAGAAACACTTCCGCACGTCCGATTCCTATCAAATCATCTCGGAATGACGACAAATTTTGCGTACAAGTTATAAATCACTATACTATTCTCAGACTCTGAATCCTTAACGGACCTCGATAATACCAAAACCTACTCCAAACCAAATTTAAAGAACTTGAAAACCTTCAATGCGCCAACTTGCATTATTAAGCGCCGAAATGCTCCCGGGTTGACCAAAACCCGATCCGAACACACGCCCAAATGAAAAATCATCATACGAACCTATTGGGACCGTCAAATCCCGATTCCGAGGACGTTTACTCAAAACGTTGATCCAAGTCAAACTTGGCCATTATGGCCACTATTAAGGAACTAAGTGTTAGGGTTTCAACCTCAACCCTTCCAGACTCGAACCAACCATCCAAGCAAGTCATAAAACAGTAAAGGAACCTACGAAGAGTCTTAATTAAGGGAACGAGGGAGCTAAAAAGAAAAACGACTGGTCGGGTGGTTACTCTTTTGATTGTTAATTTAAATACTTAATTATTTATTCTCAACTTAAAGGAAATAATTTATTTTTTGTTGATTCAAATTCTTACTTTTAGCCACACAAAATTTAAAATATTTAATAGCAATTATATTTATCCAAAAAAATTCTATTTTCAATGGGTATATCAGCAAAACTTTTTGTATAATCTTAATAAGTTTTTATATGGTTTTTTTGTTTTGAATGAAAAAAAATTGATATAGATTGTTAGATAATAGTATAATTTACACTCCTTTTTAGATATTACCGACTCAAGTTATAACGGAGATGTGAAAATTCATCTCCAGTTCATTCATATTCTTAGTTTTGCTTTGAAATAACAAAACGTTAAGAAAAATTAACTTTCTGTCGGAAGATAGATATTTAATTTGAGATGCATGAAGTACCTATATTGATTTTTTTATTTATTTGGGCAACTTTTATTAGCGAAAAATTTATTTTTATAAGTGATAAGGATCTACAGACAGGTATAAGTAGAAATTTATTTTGACAATATTTATATCGGTCATGTTTTCAAAATATTATGTTCAAAAATTGGAGACAACACTCTCTTATTTTTGCAACCATCTCAGAAATTGTCAGCAATTAATCTCCTGTATGACTTCGCCACTTTGGTAATTCACATCGGTGAACGCAAGGATATCACACCAACAAGGATCAATCACCCAGAAAGAGAAACTAACAACTTGAAGATCACGATAGTGAATTATAGAATCTCTAATATTTTTCAATATGTTAAAATTAATGTAAAGCATTGGTTTAGAGAAAGTAATTAGGTAGCCGGTTGTCTTGTAAAGTTAGCCACAACCATAAATCAGAGTAGAGTATTCCATTCATTCCAACAACTTTCTAACAGTGTTAAAGGTCCTTCCCTGTTAGATAAATGGCAGCTTCCTAGCATACGGGCGAAGTACATAAAATCTAATTTTTTTGTTCAGTTAATATGTACATATATTTTCTTATGAAGGAGGGCTAATGTATGAGCCTCCTTTTTTGTTTTTTTTTTTTTTTTTTTTTTTTGGTCAATCAAAGATGCATATTTCATATATTAAGGAACAATACAAGGAGCTCCATGTGGTATAGTGTTACAAAAAGAGTGGCGTGCACTGGTGCCAACTTCTACTGGAGTATCAAAGTTAATATTACAAGAGTTGGATGACCTAATTAAACAAAAGGAGGAGTGCTCCAGTTTCGTGGTAGCAGTTATGTAACGTTTGTGAAGTGTTCTCCGTTGATCATCTGTGAACTCGTGACAAAATGTGGTGGTTCCAAAATTCAGTAGAGGGAGCATTTAGTGGAAGAGTTGCCCCTTGTTTGGCCAGCTTATCCGCTACTTGATTTTGCTCCCAGTAAGTGTGTATAACTTAAGGACTACCCAGTAGATGTAGGAGATACCTGCATTCATTTATCAAGGGTGAGTAAATTATGAGAGTGGAGAAAGGAAATTACCTCAGTTGAATCCAAATTGACCTCCAATGGTTTGAAATTATGTTGTAGGGCAAGTCCTAACCCTTCCTGTAAAGTCGTAAGTTCCATGTAGTTTGGGTTTCCCATAGACATTGTACCCTTGTATCCTAGTAACCATTTACCGGTGGAGTCTCTAATCACTCCACCAAAACTTCGTTTTTGATGCGTTAGGCTACATGCACCGTCAGAATTATGTTTAAAGGAGCCATTAATAGGAGGGTTCCATTTAACGTGCATATTTGTCTTTTATGAGGTAGTGGTGGGATTATTAGGGCCTAGGTAGAAATATTCAGTAGCTTGACTTAGGATGTGTATGGGGTTAGGGGCAATGTATTTTCCTTCAAAAACAGTACGATTTCTAGTTTTCCATTAGTTCCAAAGGGTGTAAGAAATTAAGATGTGTGGGGGAATTTGAATATTGTGTATAAGAGTTCGTAAAATGAATTGGTAAAGTTTATGAGGGGTATTGTCATGCAACCTAGTTAAATTGGCCTCTTGTAGGTTGATGCTTACGTGTTTCCATATCAGTTGAGCATGGTGGCATTGGAAGAAAAGATGGCTTATGATTTTCTCATGGGAGTGGCAGATGGGGCATTGTGCATGTTGGGCAACGTGGATATTGTGTAGGTAGCTGATGTGGGTAGGCAATGATGGCTCATAAGCTATAGGAAGTGTTTTATTTTTTGGGGTAATTGGAGTGTCTTGGAAGGATTTGTTTTGTATATATGAATGTAATGTTTGATAAATAGATTTGACCGTGAAGAGTCCAGTGGGGGTGAGACCCCAGTAGATGTGGTCATATGTATTAGGGTTTATGATGGTAGGGATATAGTGATTAGCAATTAAATCCTTTAGAGGGATTAGGAGATCAAAGAGGATTTTTTGTGCACTATGGAATTCCCCGTTATATAAAGGGATAGTGGGGAAGATTGGACATTTTGGGGTAAGGGACATTCAATAAGTTTCCGTAAAATTAAATGAGTGTCCAACCGAGGGTCATCCCAGAAGCTTATGTGTCTTCCATTAGCCGGGTGCCATTTGATGCCAAGTTAACATGAAGACCATCCTTGTGTTATAGCTTTTCAGTTGGAGGATACATTTTTGAAGGTAGTAGTGCGTAAGTATTTGGAAAGGAGTATCTTAGCCCAATGTGAGGAAGGAGACTGAAATACTCTCTGAACACGCTCAACTATGTCTTATAAAAATACTAAACAGGCGTTGCAAATATAATCTGAGTATTTATCCCATAGTCGAATCCCACAGGGAATTAACCTTTCAATTATTGTAGTTAGACTACTCGATTCTCAATAATCAAGTTCCCAAAGATTATGAATATCACTTTTCAGTATTTTTACTACTACAGCTGAATGAAATTAAATAAACCAAAAGACAACTAATATTGAGGTGTAAACATATGCGATAAAGGTCTACGGGTATGGTTTCCCCCGTTGGTGAACTTCCTTCTTGGATACTTCCTATAGTTTTGATTTAGTTGTCTCTATCAATCATGAACACTTTAGCTACCATAAATCTCTCTCAAGTAATTATGATAATTTACTAGACTCACTCTCTCAAGTTACGCTAGCTAGATTGCATTACAGCTCACTTTAGATTGCACCCGAGGTATCATTATCCCTAATCCAACCTCTAAACCCTCGGTTATGACTATCGTCTATACTCCGGGAGTGAGGTCGTTCAAACAACTACCTAAATATGCACTCTCTCTCAAGTAGATACATAATAAATAGGCACAGCTAATTGAGGATCCTTTCAATTAACTACAACAAGAATGTAGTTGAACAATAGATATTAACAACCAGTCAAAACTATATTAATATCACAATAACATCATTCCCAACGGGTTCCACCAAAACCTTAGATTAGAACAGTTAGCTACTCATAACAATACTGAAAACTACAAAAGAATTCATGAACAATGATAAAAATCACAAGAGAAGGAGATATGGATTGATGCCCAATTTTCCTCCTTGCCTCTTGCCCTTGCTTTTCTTATTCTAAACTCTAAACCTGGATAATCTACTCCTTTGGGAGAATTCAACCTTTTATAGGTTAAGTGGATTGGCCCCAAACTTCCAAAAGTACCCTTCTCGACGTATTTTTCCCGTCTAGACTAGCGCGGATGCGCTAGTCTCGTGCTAATGCCCGCGCTAATGGGGTTTCCTACTGCCTCGAAAAATCTCCAGCCTTCAAATCACCTCGGAATTACCCCATGGCCTGTTATTCTTCAAATTCGTCCGGATCACCGTCATAAGTCCTCAATAGCTTACTTTACTCATGTGAAACACAAAAATACCATTAGAGCTAATTTATCATCATTTAACACACTTAAGACCATGAAGAATCATTAAGTTAGAGTATAAATATATGCTAAACTATGTGAATTCAGCCTATTATCAACACCCCACACTCAAAATTATTGCTAGTCCTCGAGCAATCCACTATATCCTACAAGGTTTATTTGCATCACACACTCCCCTACGGTGTCACACCATAAACGTTTTACAAGCATTGTACCTAGTAGTGTAATATCTATGCCTCAAGCAATGACTCTCACATGCCATGCTATACTCTTACTTCCTCGAAATACTCTACAAGGAGGTCAAGACTTACCTCTTTTTCATAAATCATATGCCCCCACTTCACACAATTGAGAGTAGTTCCATAAAAGATAATAGTCAAAGCAACAGCAACTTTAAATCGAAAGAATTCACTCACTCTCAAAAAGAACATTCATATGTCACACAGATACGCCATAGGCTTTCCCGTAGTGTAATACTCTACAAATTGAGTTTATTCAGTCTACGATCAATATGTCTTTATTTGGTTGTAGTGTAGGCTAAGGGTCGGGTAGGATACATTTGGGTATAGTAACTAACCTCCCTAAGCACTTTTAATACAATTACATTAACATTCAGCCGATTTTCATGCTTGGCCAGAACTTTCACCATGCTTTACTTCATATTACCCCACTATTCTTTAGGTGCAACTTTATTTTTCATGCCACTAATTATCAAGGACTACATGTATTTATTGTCCTCTTTATTTCTTTTGTTTATTTTCTAAGTGGCCTTCACTTTTGTATTTTTCATTATATTTCCTTGATTTTCCTTACAGATCAAACCACCACCCCCACACTTTGACTTTTACATATCTGCTAACAATTCAAGTGCTCATGGGAAGTACCGGGTTCAAACAGACAGGCTATTCAAATAATTGGTTATGGTTCATAATGTGGTTATCAAAGAAACAGGCTTATAAGCTCAAAGGTGTTGATTATGGTTAATTATATTCAGGTGGGTATATATTTGTGTCTAGATTAACAAAGAAATGCCTATATCCATTTTTAAGACTAAACAAACTTCTATTTCTATTTGTACACACACGGGGCAAGTTCTAGGTACCAAATGCAGACATAGAATAGATGCAAAATACCTCACACACACATGGCACATAATTCAATCCAAATTGGTTCATCAAAACACTCCATTGAGCATTCAATTTAGTTACAACATGCACCATTAAGGCATTCTACAAGAGTCAACAGGTGAGCCTAAGCGTCACAGTCTAGGATTCATGGTGTTTGGGTGTAACACACTAAGGGTAGCATTTTATCATTCAGCACCTTGCCCAAAGGATTCCTACCAACTAAAAATAAAAGAAGAATCTAGCTATACCCGGTTCAAGCTAAACCCTTGGAAAAGAACCGTTGTCAAAAGAAAAACCAAGGGAGAGTTACTTCACTACTTACAAAGAAAATAAAAAATCTTGTTGGTGTTTTCTTTGGACTAACCTCCCTCAAGAAAACTGCCTAAGAAATCCGTCATCAGGAGGAGTTCACTAAATTTTTTGATTCTTTTCGATCGACTTGGACCCTCAAGAACCCCGCCGAAGGGATCCGTCGTCAGAAAAGACGACTTGATTACTATAACTAACAAACAACTAAAACAGACTACAAAAAGTAAACATAAAACAAAACTACAATTCGACCAAGTTAACCAAAACAAACTAAAGCAAATAATTCATAACTTGTACAACATACAACAAAAGAGGGAAACCATCCACCACCCCACACTTAAAATGAGGACATGTCCTCATGGACAATGAAAAGACAGAGTAAGGTAAGGGGACTTCCCTGACAGCTCAATGTTGGTCGGAGACAGTGTCTGGGTTCACGTTGCAAGCACGACCCAGGGCGCGTAGCCAACCCATAATCTTCTTTTGTTGGGTGGCCATCTCATCAACTCATGTCCCCAGTTCTGTCACTGAGGTTCTCAACCCAGCCACGTCTTGCTCCAAGTGATACAACCGCTATCCCCAACTTGCCCTAGACGGGCCTCCAACGTCCACAGCTTGCTCCTCCTCCATGTGCTCAGTTTCCTCACCTCCCTAGTGATGCTCCTCCTCTGCTTTATCTTCCTCGGAGTCATGCCCCACTAATTCCTCATCGGCCGCCATTTCCTCCTTTCCCGTAGTAACTCTTTCAGCTTTGAAGGGATGTACCTCAGGCACCTGGCCATCTATAGAAAAGTCGCCTAGCACCCCAGCCGCAACGCACAATCGGGTGACAAGCGATGGGTGTAAGAACCCATACCTTTGGACCTTCATGCGGACAAACATCTCCTCATGAATTACCTGAGCCACATCGAACGGTGCATCTACCATGAAGCACCAAATCAAACACCCTCGAGGAATGTTCACCTCCGAAGTGTTTTTGGATGGCAGGAGTCGGCTATTGATCAGGTACAACCAGCATTTGGCCTCAAACTTGAGGGGCAAGGAGTGGAATTTATTTCCATATTTGTACCACTTCAACGCGACGCCCGGTCGACAGATGGTCGGGGTGAACGTATCCCAGAGAGTCATTTTTCCACTATAGGTCTGGTAGGCATCTACGTAACCAGTTGCTGGTGGAGGTAGCATGTACATTTCCCGAATGTGATCCATTGAGGCATTAACCGGCCTTCTCCACACTGTTACTGTTACCACATAGTTTTCATGCTTCGAAGCGTTGGTATAAAATTCCCAGACAATCATGGAATTTTCCTCATCAGGTTCCTCAAAGAAAACATCCAGGCGACACTGCATTAACACCTCGTACATTCTCGGGCAGTTCATCCTGATGGCTTCAGAGTCCATGGCCTGCTCAGGTATAGCTGTCTTATCCTATTTTTCAGTGAATCTATCCTAAGCCTTCGCTGAGACAAACTTGTGGCTATTGAAAGTCCTCGAGTCAACTGATATTCGGGGCCTTCCTTCGGTGGAGACTCTTGCTGGACGACTTGAGGAGGCGCCTGTGGCTTGACGCTTGCGTGGAGGCATGGCACCTACAATTAGCATAGTAGTAGCTCAGTACAACAGGGTGACCCAACTGTGGTTACTCAGACTTCACCACAAAATTGGTCACATTATTTCCCTCCACTAGGCCTTTTTACAAACATATGGTGGGCATTAACAACTTAAACCCCAAACACTCAATAATGGATATGAGGCACCACCACAATAATCCAAACATAATCATAACACCCTACACTTCCTATGTCATCTATTTTCAGTACAATTCAACTACTACCCAGTACGGCTACCAAATAGGAAAAAAAAGCTACAATTTGTGTACACAATGGAAAAGAAAAACAAAGTTACAAAATAAAAAAGAAAATTAATGTGAGAAGTACATACCTGTAGAGTTGAAGGATGGAGATGGAGTAATGGGGGTTGAAGAAGACTTAGAGATGGGAGTGCTTGAGTTGTGGGTTTGCCTGCGTTTGGGGAGGAAAATTGAAGAGGAAAATAAGAAGAAGAAGAAGAAGAAGAAGAAGAAGAAGAAGAAGAAGAAGAAGAAGAAGAAGAAGAAGAAGAAGAAGAAGAAGAAGAAGAAGAAGAAGAGGAAGGGTTTATGGGAGGGTGGAGTTCTATTGTGAGAAGGAAGGGGGATAAGAGTTGTGTCGGTTGGGAGGGAGAATTAATTGGGTGGTTGGGAAAATTACAAAAATAAAATAACAAAATAAAAAATTTAACCCGAAACTTACATGTGTCGAGACGGTCTAGCACGACCTTAGCGCTAGAATAGCACGGGTGCTCTAGTCCAGGGGTTGAGGGATAGTGGGAAATCCTACTAGAGTGACCTCTAGCGCGGCCACACTAGTGGTGAAATAGGTGAGGCAGTGTAAAACCTGACTAGCGCGACCTTAGCGCGGGCGCGCTAGTCCAGGCATCAGCAGAAATCTTCTTTTGTTTTCCTCTTTCTTGGGGTCTTGTGTTCACCCCTTTTCTCGCACACCTGCATATGTTAGTATTTTATACAATAACACTATATGTATTGGGTTGCCTCTAACCAGCACTTCATTTAATGTCGCGTCACGACAAGTACAACAATCAATGGGTTGCCTCCCATGAAGCGCCTGGTTTACCGTCGCGGCACGACGCAGAATGAGCGCAATTAAGGTTCGCTCAGCCTCAGAGGTTCAAAACGATGCACACAGCCAGCTCACTGGTTTCATTCATCCCCACATATATTTTCAATCTTTTTCCATTGACCTTGAAGGAGTTAGACCCATCTTTAGCAGCAATTTCCACAACACCAGAAGGAAACACTTCGACCACTTTGAATGGTCCAGACCATCGGGACTTGAGCTTACCCAGAAACAATCTCAATCTTGAATTGTAGAGTAATACTTTGTTGCCGGGTTTGAAATTTTGGTCCACAATGTTTTTGTCGTGTAACCTCTTCATTCTCTCTTTATATAGCCTTGTGATCTTAAATGCTTGATATCTGAACTCTTCCAACTCATGCAGCTCTATGACTCGATTTTCTCCCACAGCATCGAGATCCATGTTCAACTGCTTTAATGCCCACCACGCTCGATGTTCTAGCTCCATAGGCAGGTGACAGGCCTTACCAAATACCAACTTGTACGGAGACATACCAATTGGTGTTTTAAATGCAGTCCTATAGGCCCAGAGTGCATCATAAGATTTTTCGCCCAATCACTTCTTGTGGCGTTTACTGTTTTGGTCAGCACACTCTTGATTTCATGGTTTGATACCTCAACCTGCCTGTTTATCTGAGGGTGATAAGGGGTTTCCACCTTGTGGTGCACATCATACTTGGCTAGCAGCTTCTCGAATACACGATTGCAAAAGTGAGTGCCTCTGTCACTAATAATAGCCCTTGGGGTCCCAAAACGGGTGAATATGTTTTTCTTCAAGAACCCCACCACCACTCTGGCATCATTGGTGGGGAACTCTGCAGCTTCTACCCATTTGGACATGTAGTCTACAACAACAAGTATGTACTTATTGCAGTAGGAGCTGACAAAGGGACCCCTGAAGTCTATCCCACAAACATCAAACACTTACACTTCTTGTATTGGATTCATGGGCAGCACATGACAACGGGATATGTTCCCCGTCCTTTGACATTCGTTACAGCCTTCACCCATTGGTGAGCATCTTTGAACACAGTAGGCAAGTAAAACCCGGCCTCTAGCACCTTAGCTAATGTCCGAACTCCTCCAAAATGTCCTCCATATGGAGATGCGTGACAAGCCTGTAAAACAGCAAATTGTTCTATCTCGGGGACGCACCTCCGAATCATGTTATCAATGCAAATTTTAAACAAATGAGGTTCATCCCAATAGTAATTGCAGCAATCACGACAAAATCTTTTCTTTTGAACAGAAGAGAGTTCATAAGGTTCAATGCCACTTGCCAGGTAGTTTGCAATATCTGCATACCATGGCACATCTTCTACGCTCATGGCAAGTAGCTGCTCGTCTGGAAAGGTTTCCAGAATATCCTCCGACTCAATTGCGTTCTCAGCACCTTCTAGACGTGACAAGTGGTCAGCGACTTGGTTCTCCGTGCCCTTGCGGTCATGAATCTCCAAGTCAAATTCTTGAAGAAGCAACACCCAACGAATTAGGTGCGGCTTAGACTCTTTTTTCTCAACCGAGTATCTGATGGCTGCGTGATCAGTGTAGACAATCACCTTCGACCCGATTAGGTAGGACCTGAACTTGTCAAAAGCGAACACTACTGCCAGCATTTCCTTTTCGGTTACCGTGTAGTTCAGCTGATCAAATTCCTACTTGCATAGTAAATTGGGTGCATTATTTTATCTTTGCGCTGACCCAACATGGCTCCCACTGCGTAGTCACTTGCATCGCACATGAGCTCAAATAGTTGCTCCCAGTCGGGTGCAACAATGATTGGTGCCGTGACTAACCGCTTTTTCAGCTCCTCAAATGCTACCCTGCAATCATTAGAAAACACAAAGGGGTTATCTTTTTCAAACAACTTACAGAGGGGGTTGGCGATCTTGGAGAAGTCTTTGATGAATCGCCGGTAGAAACCGGCATGCCCAAGGAATCTACGTGTAGCTTTGACTGATGTTGGAGGTGGAAGTTTTTCGATCACATCGACTTTAGCTCGGTCCACCTCAATTCCTTTACTTGACACCAAGTGCCCCAAGACGATCCCTTTTGTACCATGAAATGGCACTTCTCCCAGTTAAGCACAAAATTCATCTCAATGCACCTTTTTAGGACACGAGTCAGGTTTTCTAGGCACTCCTCGAATGAATTTCCCACAACTGAGAAATCATCCATGAATACCTCCATGATGTCTTCGACCATGTCTGTGAATATGGCCATCATGCACCTTTGGAATGTGACGGGTGCATTGCATAGGCCAAATGACATCCTTCTGAAGGCAAATACCCCATAGGGGCATGTGAAGGAGGTATTTTCCCTGTCTTCTAGGGCGATTGAAATCTGGTTGTACCCCGAGTACCCGTCTAGGAAACAAAAGTGAGACCTCCCTACAAGCCTGTCAAGCATCTGATCAATGAAGGGAAGTGGGAAGTGGTCTATACGGGTGGCGAGATTCAGCTTTCTGTAATCCACGCATATTCTCCAGCCCGTGATGAATCTTGTAGATATCAACTCATTTTTGTCATTCTTTAAAACCGCAATGCCACCATTTTTGGGAACACATTGCACTTGGCTGACCCAGCTGCTGTCAGAGATGGGGAAAATGATTCCTGCATCTAACCACTTGATGGTTTCTTTCTTCACCACTTCCTTCATGTTTGGGTTCAAGCGCCTTTGATGTTCCCTGGAAGGTTTGTGTGCCTCTTCCAGGAGAATCTTGTGCATGCGATATGCCGGGCTGATCCCTTTGATATATGCCACGGTCCATCCAATTGCATTCTTGCACTCCGAGAGTACCTGTAACAGTTGATTTTCCTGCGCATCTAACAAATTGGATGAGATAATAACAGGTAACGTAGTATTGGGGCCTAGAAATGCGTACCTGAGATGGGCTGGCAATGGTTTCAACCCTAGTTTGGGAGGTTCTTCCACAGATGGTTTAGTTGGCAAGCTCTCTCTTTTCTCTAAGTGAAATGGTTCAAACTCAAGAGCCTTTGACCATACTCCTTTACCTTCAAGTGCTAAAACCCACTCTGCCAATTCCTCCCCATTTACCGCATTTAAATTCATTAAACAAGCAGCAAGGGGTTCCTCAATAGTTAAGGACGCATCATCTTCCTCCACTATCACATCCACAACATCAATTAGAGAGCAGTTAGCGAACTCACTCGGCCGCTTCATGGATTTCTGTACATTGAATGTGATTTCTTCATCATTAAGCCTCATCTTGAGCTCCCCAGTCTCACAATCAATGAGAGCTCTGCCTGTGGCCAAAAATGGCCTGCCCAAGATTATGGGGATCTCTTCATCCACTCAACAGTCTAGTATCGCAAAGTCAGCAGGGAACACAAACTTCCCCACTTGCACCAAAACATCATCCAGAATACCCGACGGTCTCTTCACCGTCCTATAAACTAGCTGCAGCAACATGAACTTGGTCTGGCTCTACCAATACCCAGTCTCTTATAAATGGCCAGGGGCATTAGATTAATGTTGGCCCCCAAGTCACACAGTGCTTTGTCAAAAGCCAAATTTCTAATGGTGTAGGGAATTGTAAAACTCTCTGGATCAGACAACTTTTCTGCTATTGGTCGTGTTACCACAACACTGCAAGTCTGAGTCAAAGTTACAGTCGCTAAGTCTTGGAAATCAAAATTTCGGGACATCAAATCCTTCATCATCTTTGCATACCCAGGCATCTCTTTCAGAGCATCAATCAGAGGAATGTTTACATGTATCTGCTTCAGCATATCCAAGAACTTTTTGTACTGCTCATCCCCTTGGTATTTGGCCAGCCTTTGAGGGAATGGGGTTGGCGGTCTCTTCTTCCCAGTGATTTGGGATTTTTCTTTCTCAACTACCACTTCAACTACTGGCTCTGGGGTTATTTCCACTTCTTTTTCAGCCTCACTCTGCCCACTACGTTATCCTTCAGCAGTTTGTACTGTTACCTTGGTCAAGTTTGTGGAATCATCAAGTTCGATTGGCACTGGTACTAGTGTCTCTATCTACCTGCTTTCACGAGCCAATTCTTGTTCCAAGTCTAAGTCCCTTCCATTGCGGAGACTCACTGTCATCATCTGCTTCGGGCCATGGTCCTTAGGATTCACCTGAGTATCTGCAGGTAAAGTCCCAAGAGGACGATTGTTCACTGCCATAGATATCTGGCCCAACTGCACTTCAATATGTTTAATAGTTGCATCATGTACATCTACTCTCTCACTCATTTTGGTAGTTGACCCAATCACATGTTGCATCATCGCTTCAAGCCTGGAAAACCCATCTTCTTGCCTCCCCCCATGTTGTTGCTAAGGAGGGTGGTATGCTTGCTTCTGATTCTGATTGTTATAACCTTGTGACCTCTGATAAGGTGCTACATTACCTTGAGGTCTCCTGGAACCCATGTTTCCATTATTCTGTTGCCGGTGAGATGGTCTATACGGTTGAACTTGTTGACCCCAGTTCTGTCCCCCCTGTCTCTGGCCTCCATATTTGACACATATTTCATGTTTTCTAGGTAAGGAGGATGATCACACTCCGCATTCCACTGATTACCAAATGGTTGACTAATGCAAGATGTGCATAAGCCCCCATTGGTTGTATCCACGATATGTACCTGCTGGTTTTGCCCTGATTCCTCCACCTTCTTAGTTAGTATGCTCATCTGTGTTATCAAGGTGGACACATTCTCAATAATAGTATTGGATGGATCGAAGGGCACTGAGTGAACTACAGAAGTAATGGGCGCATTCCTGGTTGTCCACCCCGAATTCTGCGCCATTTTATCAAGCAGGATCTGGCTTTCTCTCCATGTTTTGCTCAAGAATGCTCCACCAGCTGAAGCATCTACATTTGCCTTTACAGTATCTGCCAAACCCATATAAAAACGCTGCCCCAACATCTGCTCTAGAATACCATGGTGCAGACAGATAACCAACATTCCTTTAAATCGTTCCCATATTTCCTGTAATGTTTCAACTAGCTTCTGGCTGAAGCTCAAGATATCATTAATTTGTTGAGTTGTCTTGTTTGGTGGATGGAATTTGTTCACGAACTGCTTAAATAACTCCTCCCATGTTGTAATGGAATTAATGGGGAGCGAGTTTAGCCAAGTCTGGGCTTCTCCTGTCACTGAGAATGAAAACAACAACAGTTTTATTGCTTCCTGAGTAACGTTTGGTTGCCTCTGAGTTTTGCAAATTGACAGTAAATTCTTCAAATATTGTTGGGGGTCCTCGATGTATGACCCTGAAAATAGTCCCTTGTTCTACAGCAAGTGCAGCATATTATTTGTAATCTGAAAGGACTCAGCTTGTATCTGAGGGACTAGTATTGCAGTGGCCAAATTCTCCGCCGTGGGTTGTGCCCAGTCATATAAAGGAGCCTCTTCCCCTATCTGCGCAACGGGGTCTACCACGCCGTCCGCGTTGTTATTCTTGTTGTTTGGATCTTCCATGTCGGGTTCAGGTTGTTCAATTGATGGTTGTTGTTTGCTTTTCCGGTTGGCCCGGTTCAAGGCCTTGAAAACTATCTCGGGGTCTGATAAGTCTTCAAATACTTCACCAGTTCTCGATGAGTTTCTAGGCATGCACCTGTACAACCAAGTTAGCAAACGTTAAAATTTCAATGTATAGATGAAAATTGAAGAAAATTGACTATACTTAAGAATTTTGTATTTCTTCCAACTCTAATTGATAACACCGTTAATTCCCCGGCAA
>ML428446.1:16113-43480 GCA_005239525.1 Nicotiana knightiana
TACTTCACCAGTTCTCGATGAGTTTCTAGGCATGCACCTGTACAACCAAGTTAGCAAACGTTAAAATTTCAATGTATAGATGAAAATTGAAGAAAATTGACTATACTTAAGAATTTTGTATTTCTTCCAACTCTAATTGATAACATCGTTAATTCCCCGACAATGGCGCCAAAATTTGATCACGCTCAACTATGTCTTATAAAAAGACTAAACGGGCGTTGCAAATATAATCTTAGTATTTATCCCAGAGTCGAATCCCATAGAGAATTAACCTACCAATTATTGTTCTTAGACTACTCGATTCTCAATAATCAAGTTCCCAAAGATTATGAATACCACTTTTCAGTATTTTTACTACTACAGCTGAATGAAATTAAATAAACTAAAAGACAACTAATATTGAGGTGTAAACAGACGCGGATAAAGGTCTAAGGTTATGGTTTCCCCCGTTGGTGAACTTCCTTCTTGGATACTTCCTATAGTTTTAATTTAGTTGTCTCTATCAATCATGAACACTCCAGCTACCATAAATCTCTCTCAAGTAATTATGATAATTTACTAGACGCACTCTCTCAAGTTACGCTAGCTAGATTGCATTACAGTTCACTTTAGATTGCACCCGAGGTATCGTTATCTCTAATCCAACCTCTAAACCCTCGGTTATGACTTTCGTCTATACTCCGGGAGTGATGTTGTTCAAACAACTACCTAAATATGCACTCTCTCTCAAGTAGATACATAATAAATAGGCACAGCTAATTGAGGATCCTTTCAATTAACTACAACAAGAAAGTAGTTGAACAAATAGAGATTAACAATCAGTCAGAACTATATTAATATCACAATAACGTCATTCCCCAACGGGTTCCACCAAAATCTTAGATTAGAACAGTTAGCTACTCATAACAATACTGAAAACTACAAAAGAATTCATAAACGATGATAAAAATCACAAGAGAAGGAGATATGGGTTGATGCCCAATTGCCCTCCTTGCCTCTTGCCCTTGCTTTTCTTATTCTAAACTCAAAACCTGGATAATCTACTCCTTTGGGCGAATTGAACATTTTATAGGTTTAGTGGATTGGATCCAAACTTCCAAAATTACCCTTCTCGACGTATTTTTCCCGTCTGGACTAGCACGGGTGCGCTAGTCTCGCGCTACAGCCCGTGCTAATCGAGTTTAACACTGCCCTGAAGATCACTGAACTAGCGCGGGCGCGCTAGTCTCGCGCTAATGCCCGCGCTAATGGGGTTTCCTACTGCCTCGAAAAATCTCCAGCCTTCAAATCACCTCGGAATTACCCCATGGCCTGTTATTCTTCAAATTTGCCCGGATCACCGTCATAAGTCCTCAATAGCTTATTGTACTCCTGTGAAACACAAAAATCACCATTAGAGCCAATTTATCATTATTTAACACACTTAAGACCGTGAAGCATCATTAAGTTAGAGTATAAATATATGCTAAACTATGTGAATTCAGCCTATTATCACTCTCAAAGCTAGGGATCCCAATAATGCAGTATTTTGATCTTTTAGGTTATGTATACCCAACCCACCACTTTCCTAGACAATTGGACTATTTCCCATTTAATAAGATGTAACTTGCATTTCCGTGGTGTGGTACCCCATAGAAAGTTACGTTAACATTTTCCTAATTTATTGATGACATTAGGAGGTACATTTATTAGTTTCATCACATGGTTAGGCAAACAATTAAGAGTAGCTTTGATCAAAGTAGTGTGTCCTGCCATTGTCGGGAAGTTTATTTTCCACATTGCTAATTTGTTTTTAAAATTATCGATTAGGAATTGGAAATTGGATGTAGTAGGTTTTGTGTTGAAAATAGGGTATCCAAGATATTTGTCGAAAGTTGAGCCTTCATTCATATGAAAGAGATTGGTCACACTTTCTCTAGCTTCCTTGGATGTGTTCTTGGAGAAGAATATTTTTGATTTTGTGTAATTAATAGTTAGTCATGACACTCTAGTAAATAGGTTTAGTGTGTCAATAATGGAGTTGATGCTCTTGGTGTCAATTTAGAGGTTAGGGTAATATTATCAGCGAAGAGTAGATGAGATAGTGGTGGGCCATATCTAGATAATTGTATACGGTGAAATTTAAGGTAATCTACATCAACATAAATTTTTCTGGAGAGAATTTCCATACAGAGTATGAAAATGTAAGGAGATTGAGGGTCTCGTTCGCGAATGACTCTTAAAGGTGAGAAAAAAGGAGTTGTTGAAGAATGGTTATGCAAGACATTATTAGCTTTATAAACTTAGGTAGGAATTGGAAGTAGTGAAGTGTGTCATGGATAAAGCTCCATTCAAGTTTATCAAAGGCTTTTTCTAAGTCTAAGTTTAGTAAAAATGAGGCCTTAGCTCTTTTTGTTTTCCTAAAGTGGTGCATAATTTGTTGCACTATAATGGCATTGTCAGTGGCCCTTCGATGGGGTAAGAAAGTTGATTGCTCAGGGCTAATAATATTTATTAGGAAGGGTTTGATACATTTGACTATTATTTTTGTAATTAATTTGTAAAGGGTGTTACAAAGATTAATTGATCGGTATTGAGTGATTAATGTAGGTTGTTGTTCTTTAGGTATGAGACATAAGTATGTTTTGTTAATTTTTGAGGGAATATAATATGTGGTAAAGACCACCTCACAAAGTGATATGATTTGGGATTTAACTTGGGGCCAGTAATGCTGGAAAAAATAAGGATGTAAACCATCCGGCCCCAGTACTTTAAAAGATTGGAAGGACTTAAGAGCTTTAGTAATTTTTGTGTGGGTGAGTGGGGATTCCAGTATTGAGTAAGCATTTTTGGTGGTAATGTTTGGTTTGGAGAATGTGTGGTGGGAGTGGCTAGTAGTGAATAGTGTGTGGTAGTATTCTTCGATTGAATCATTAATTTCTTTTTAATCTAATCCAATTACCGATGGAGTCTTTTAGTACGGTAATACGGTTACGTCAACAGCGTTCTAGTGTAGTTAAATGAAAAAATTTTGTGTTGGCATCACCATGTTGGAGCCAATTTATCCTGGATTTTAATTTCCAAAACTCTTCTTCGAGTTGTAGAATAACATTAAATTGGGTAATTAGGTACTTTTCTAAATTTGTAGGAACCGGCTAGTTGTATATTTGGGTGAACTTTGTATCCCTTGTAAGCTTGCTAAAATGATTTTTCTTTGTCTGAAATATGTTACCAAAGATGGTCCTATTCCATTCCTAAATGTGAATTTGAAAATCTTTTATGGCCTGAAGGGTATGTTTATTGGGAGTCCAACATTGGGCAATGATAGAAGTGAATTGTGGATGGGTTGTCCAAATGATTTTAAACCGGAAGATTTTGTCTTGAGGAGCTTTATGCTTTTTCAAATTTAATAGCAAAGGACTATGATCTGAGTGAGTTCTTGGCAAGTGGTGCACTGATGCCTTGGGGTGTAGTTTTAGCCATTCATAATTATCTAAGCATCTATCTAAACGTTCTAAAATCAATTGGATAATTTACGATTATTAGACCAAGTGTAACGACTACCCGTATACCCTTAGTCTACTAAATTACAATAGTTAAGGCATTGAATAAACTGATCACTTCATCTATTATTAATTTGTAGGCCACCATATTTTTCAGCAAATCTAGTGATTTCGTTAAAATCACCTCCTATTAACCAAGGCAGCGTAGTTTGATCATGTAAAGTACGTAAATTGTCTCATAGTACAGTACGTGCATGGGTGTCATTTTTTGCATAAAAAATGGATAGTAATCAAGCGTTAGGATTAGGGTACACCTGGACAAGAGAATGAATTTCTTGGCTAGTGGTTGCCACTTGATAGAGTTTGATTTCATCCTCCCTCCACAGTAGAGCGATTCCTCTAGATGTCCCTTCAGCTGGCGACTGTGCCAAATGTGAGAATCCAAAGTCAGTCTTGAGATGTTCGTGGTCTTGCATGTGTGTTTCCAGTAGATCCACAAGAGATGGTTTGTGGTAGTTAAGCATTGAACGAAAGTTCCTTTTGAACTCCGGTGATTGAGGTCCTAGACAGTTCCATATGACAAACTGCATGGATTGATTATTGAGTGGGCTTGGTGGGGTCTACCTCTCCAACGTTGGGGATATATTCATTAGTGCTGGGAGTCTGGGATCATTTTTGGGGTGATGGAATCACCGGTTATTTTTACGAGGTAAGGTATAGCCCCCCCCCCCCCCCCCCCCCACACACACACACACCATTTGTGCTTTTTTGGAATACCGCACAACCCAAACCTCTGCCTGAAAATTTTAATTAAAAAAAAGAACAATCACCCATAAATCACGAGAAATATTAACTTAATACCATATTACAATATGGACTAAAAAGAACACTTATAATTACAATAAAATTTAAGTTAAATTCTTGGGCACTTAAATTTAAGATGCGACCTACTTATGCACAATACACAATATAGCGTTAACTAAGACAATAAAAAATTTCTGGGCTATTACAAAAGCAAAATAATAAATTAATAAAGCTCAAATTTTAAGAACGGTAAAAGCCAAAGGAGAACCACAATATAATATCGAAAATGAAAGCTGATAAGAAGCTGACAGCGATTGAGAAATTCGTGTAGTGGTGATCCTTAAAGAGGTTATTTTAGTTTTCGACCATTGCTGAAATTCCTTTATACATGCGCTTCGTTAACCTTAATATAAAACCAAAAAAAAAAAATTATATTAGGAAAAGTATATACCTAATCACATAATGAAAGATTCATTAATCAAAGTTTTAGTTAATTTTAAAATATAAGAAAATAACTTTAATGACGATTTTGTCCAATATGAAATTTATTTTTAAAGGGTATAAAAAGCGAACGACATTTTGCTAAGTGGTTTCATATTTTTAATATAACTAGCTATACGATACGCGAGTTGCGCGTATATCCCACCTCAATAAATAAATAAATTTTAAAAACTTATAAATATTATATTAACTAAGTACACTTGAGTTAAAAAATAAATTTAAGTAAAAAATGGGAGTTCCGAAAAATGATGATTGTTGATTTTATTTAGCAAATCAATAAATGAAAAACGATGATAATATAAAAGTTCTTAATCATCTTAGTCAATATTTTCAAGATAAAGTTTATTTACTGCTAAAATTACACAAGTGGCCATGCTTATTTTTACTTAGGTTATAAAATAAAAATTAAAAAATATATAATTATGAACATTGATCCCATTTAGCTAGCTCATTATGAAAAAATCATGCATGTAGAAATTCTCATTTGCCTTATTGTAATTTCTGAGGACTTCTTTGGGAATGTCTTAAAAAGTTATTGATGTTGTGTGACTTATAGTAGAAACAATCTCCAAGAGAATTGGCAATTAGCATGGGAAATTAGAGTGGGACTTCAGTTCCCTGGCTAACATAACCATTTAGCTAGGGATGTAGCTAGAAAAGTCCAATTTCCATGCGAAATTTTTTGATTAAAAATATAGTCACAAAATAGCTAGGAATCAGCTAGGGACTATTCCTTGCTAAATGATAGCTATAGATTTTTCCTAGCCAAATTTATAGCGGGAATTTTAATTTGGCGCTAAATTTATTTTCTAAAAGAACATAGTTTAGCTAGGGACATAGTCCGTAGGACGTCCCTAGCAATGCGCTAGCTAGGAAAGTCTCCTTAGCTAATCTAATATTAGTGAAATCTTATTTTGGCGCTAAAAATTTCGCGGAAGATTTTAGTCTTTATCAAATTATTATTATTATTATAAAATTTTAATTACGGTCTTTAGAGTTTTGGTTGAAATCCCTAAACTAAAGGCAGTTGTTTCCTTAAATTTGTAAAGATAGGCTTAAAAGTTCAAATCTTTACTAATCTTGTTTTAGTTGAATTACAGTATCTCAATTCCTTAAAATCCGCTAAACACCCACGCACTCTTCCACGTCTCTTCATCTCTATAACCTCAACTATCATCTTTCAATTCAGTGAAGGAAGAATTGTGATTATCGCTGCCGCTTGTAAGCTTCCGTGAAGGTTGGGGAAATTCCAATTTCAAAAGGTGGTAAGTCGGGTAGGAAATTTCAGTGGTTTTTCTCTGATTCCATTTTGATCATCATTTCCTTCCCACCTTTTTCTGAAAATATGATTAAGTAGCATCTTTTAGATATTTCTCCATTTCTATACCTAAAGCATATGTGCAAAGAGGTCTTTTGTGAGTGTTTAGTTTGTTCTGTAATTATCACTTTTATTTTAATTTTATCACTTTAGCAAGATACTGATTAACAAAATATCATCCAAATTCAATGAATCCAAACATGTGGAAGATTGTGAGTGTTTCATCAGTACCTTTCTCGCACCAGAAACTCTTGTCATTGTTTAATTTTGTGTTAATTATGGAATTTAAGTTGCCGTCACCGTCCGTTCTTCTTCTAGCGTTTTGGTATGTTCTGAAGCTTTGGGTCATTCTTTTTTAAGTTTATTATTTCTTGATTGCAAATCAAAAGCCGCAATTCCAAAACTACAACTTGGTTGGAATTTTTCGTGTAGAATGATTTAGTAGTAGTATTTTGAAACATTTGGGAAGACAAGCTTATCTTTTGAATTTTGATGGTAGAATTTACACATTTAAGAAAATCGTTGATTGCTTTTGTAGACTAATAAAACTTTGTAGGGAACCCTTGGATGCTTTGTTGGCTAAAACGGCCAATTACATAATCAAAGTTGCGCTCTTGACTTCTTTATATCGCTTGTCGAGTTTAAGAATGAAGATGCTTTTCGGTAGAAAAACTCCTCTATTTAAATGATTTTATCCTTTTAACTGCTAGTTGCACACATTCTCATCTTAAAAAAAGAAAAATTCAATTATTGCAAATTTTATGCTTATTATATTCAGGTAAGGCATTGGCCACCTATCACATATCATATTCTTAACTAGGTTGACGTTAGTATATTGAAAATGAAATAGAAGTATGATAAATTAATATGATGATAAATTCAAATCAACTAATCTTTGGATGGACGTAAATTTCATGTTCATTCTAGTAATGATAGAGTTTAGTGGCACATGAGTTTTATGAGATTTAATATTTCAAGGGGGAGTTTTTAACTACTGGAACAAGATGATGTGGTTAACTGGGTATGCATCAAGATTTCAAGAGCACAACAGAAAGAACAAAACTATAACAAAAGTCGCATGTAAATAAATTGCCGTCATTTAGTCGCCGTTGGATAGTAATTATTTTATATTATTAGTTAAAATTACAAAATACACGATAGTTAACTATAGTTATTCACTAATAGTTGTAGTTAAATACAATGTCATTTGTCAAATATTTATTAGTCGGGTGTAAACACCCGGTGCGAGTAAGTTTTTACCCATTTACTTTGAGTATTGACTAACTAATATATTATTCAGTACTAAAAATAATGTTTTGTCATTGTTTGTTAGATAGGAAGCATGAGTTCCTTTAGAGCTGATCGTATCTGGATGTATAATAGACTAGTGCCAAGTCGGAAAGTAGTAACTACTGAGTTCTTAGAAGGTGTGCACGAATTTGTAGAGTTTGCATTAATGTAACATGACTTCGTTTCTAATGGAAGTATAAGGTGTCCATGTTCAAGATGTAAAAATATTAGTGGGTTTCTTGAACCTCATGATGATAAAGCACATCTGTACAGGAACGGTTTCATGCCTAACTATTATCAATGGGAATCACATGGGGAGCCTTTTGTACCAATTTCTATGACTCAATCTAGTGCTAATACAAGAAGTGAAATAGGTCCTGACAGGAAAACAGTAAATCCATATCGCACTATGGTCTTGGATGCACTTGGTCCTAGTTTCAACTTTGAAAGTGATGGATTTGATTTCAATGGTGAAGAAGAACAAACTCCTAATCGAAATGCTCAAGAATTTTTTGATATGCTAAAAGCTTCAGAAGAGCCATTTATGTATTAATCATTCTACGCTGTCAGTGGTGTGCAGGCTACTGAACATTAAATCCGAGTTTAACATGAGTGATAATTGCTATAACCAAATTTTGCTATTTCTGAAGGAGATCTTACCCGAAGATGCTAAGTTACCCAATGATTACTATAGAACTAAACAAATGGTTGCCAAACTTGGGCTAGGATATGAAAAGATAGATGTATGTGAGACAGGTTGTATCCCATATTACAAGGATAACAAAGACAAAATAAATTGTCCAAAGTGTGGTCAACCATGTTATAAGCCTAAGGGAGGAGGCAATGGAAGGCAAAAGGATGTTCCATATAAAGTACTACGATAGTTTCCTATAACTCCGAGATTACAGAGGTTATATATGTCAACAAAGACTACTGAACATATGATATGGCACCAGAAATCTCGTCGAGAACCTGGGGTAATTAGTCATCTAAGTGATGGAAAGGCATGGAAAAAGTTTGATCAATGCCATCCTGAATTTGCAGTTGAGCCTCGAAATATTAGGCTTGGACTTGCAGCTGATGGGTTTAGTCCGTATGGGCAGATGTCCCATCCTTATTCTTGTTGGCCAGTAATCATCACACCATACAATCTTTCACCCGGAATGTGCATGAGTAGCCAGTATATGTTCTTAAGTCTTCTCATTCCTGGTCCAAAAAGCCTAGGGAAGAATATAGACTTATACTTACAACCCCTCATCGATGAGGACTATCATAAGAAACAAAATTTTCAAATGCGAGATGCTCTTATGTGGAATATCAATGACTTTCCAGCTTATGGAATGTTGTCTGGCTGGAGCACCCACGGTCATTTGGCATGCCCTTATTGTATGAGAAAAGTAAGGCATTTCATTTAAAAGATGGAAGAAAGGCTTCATTCTTTGATTGTTATCGTCAATTTTTTCCAGTAGGTCATTCATTTTGTAGGGATAAAAAATCACTTTTAAAAGGAAGAGTTGAGCACTCTGCTCCTTCTCCTATGTTGTCTAGTGAAGAAGTTTGGAACAACGTTCGTGACTTGCCAAAGATTTTCGATAATCACGCCTCTGATAAGTTGCCAGGATTTGGGGATCAACATAATTGGACAAAACAAAGTATTTTTTGGGAATTACCATATTGGCGTACTAATATTCTTCGGCATAATCTCGATGTGATGCATATCGAGAAAAACGTGTTTGATAATATATTTAACACAGTAATGGATGTAAAAGATAAAACGAAGGACAATTTAAAAGCTAGAATGGATGTGCAGACTTATTGCAATCGTCCAGAGCTTGAATTGAAGGAGCATCAAGGGAAACTTTGGAAGCCAACGACAGCATACTCACTAACAAAAGAACAAAAAAAGTTAATATGTGAATGGGTGAAAAGTTTGAGGTTTCCAGATGGTTATGCCTCCAATTTGTCTAGATGTGTAGACATGGAAGATCATAAATTATCAAGGATGAAGAGCCATGATTGTCATGTATTTCTAGAAAGGTTGCTACCAATTGCATTTCGAGATTTTTTGCCAGAGCCAATTTGGAATGCATTAACAGAGATCAACTTATTTTTTTAAAGGTTTATGTGCAACTGTTTTAAAAGTAAAAGACCTACAAAAACTTGAAGAAAACATAAAGATTATAATTTGCAAGATAGAGAAAATATTTCCTCCCGGTTTCCTTGATCCCATGGAACATCTGCTGATTCATTTAGCATATGAAGCAATAGTTGGTGGTCCAGTTCAGTTTCGGCGGATGTATCCTTTTGAGCGGTAAAAGTCTAAACTGAATCTTTGATTAGATAATTAATTTGTTTACTTAACAACACACTAAACTATATTTTAAATATAGGGAGCTACACAATTACAAAAAGAAGGCGAAAAATAGAGCTCGTGTTGAGGGATCAACATGTGAAGCTTATATCATTCAAGAAATTTCAACATTCAGTTCCTATTATTTCCAGCCTAACGTGCAAACTAGGCTAAACAAATTTACTCGAAATGATGATGGAGATGAAGTTGATGCACCTGATGGTTGTTTGTCCATCTTTTTGCATCCAGGACGTGCGAGTGGGGGGAAAGATGCTCGGTATTTGGCCGATGATGAGTGGGATGCGGCAAGTTTATATGTTTTGCTAAATTGTGAGGAGGTTCAACAATTCATCCAGTAAGTCAATTTTTTTTACCTATATATATATATATATATATATATATATATATATATATATATATGTTGCATGAAAGGGCTAACATAACTAAAATTTTATTACTCTTGTAGTATTTTTGAAGCTGAATTAAAAAGGTATTCAGAAAATATTAGCCTCGAGCAAATTGAGAAAGAGACAAATAGTAAATTTGCCAAGTGGTTTGAAGCTTATGTGAGTAAATTACAATTTGTAGTCTTTATTTGTCTTGGCTTAGAATTTATATTTAACAAAACATAATATTGATTTATTTATTTTATTAATAGGTTCTTAATCCAGCTAATAACATAATTGATGAATGATTGAAAGACTTAGCTTCTGGTTCTTATAAGTGGGTGCAGCAAACATGGCCTCAGTATTTTACGAATGGCTATAAGTTCGACACTCTTACATACGGCTCTAACAAAACAACTATGAATAGTGGTGTGTGCATCAAAGGAACAAGTTGGAGTGACTATGAAAGTGACTACTATGGATTGCTCGTTGAGGTGATACAACTAGAGTATTCTAATCCGACAAAGAAAGAACTACTCTCGTATTGTTCAAATGTGATTGGTTTGATTCTACAATGGGCCGAGGGCTGAAGGTCCATAATCAATACGGTCTAATCGATATCAATCATAAGAAAAGTTTCTCGAGCTATGCCTATGAACCTTTTGTGTTAGCTGAACAAGCACAACAAGTATATTTTGCAGAATATCCCAGTAAAAAAAAAAAGATAGGGCTGATTGGTGGGCAGTGTGCAAAATAAAAGCTAGAAGCCGTATTGATTCTCCAAATATCCCGTACCAAGAAGACGCGGTACTTCTAAATGTCACTGATGATCTTGACTGTTTACGTCATGAAAATGGTGAGCTGGGAGTACATGACTTTGAAAAAGAGACTGCTGAAATCGAAAGAGCGCACGATATTGAAAGTGACAAAGAGATAGAGGAATCTGATGAAGATGAAGAAGATGAACAAAGTGATTGAAATTTGAGCAAAATCTAAGCACTATGGCCAAACAGATTTTGTAGCATTAGCAGTAAGCAAGTCTAGATTCCTTTCCTATGTTACTTCTCTTTCAAAGTTGTTACCATTTATTTGAGTGGTATTGTACTAAATATTGAGCAGTGTGTTTATTATTGCTGGTTTGTATTGAGAAAGACTGGTGATTTCTTGCTTGAGTTGACAAGGGCTCAACGGATTTTTGCATCTATGCAGAGCAAGTTAAATTTGAAAAGCTTACTGACCATTCGTTCTGAATGAATGGCTAAATTCCAGAAATGGCATGGTCTGGGATAGATGGCCATTAGAAAGGATAAAGGATTTGTAAATTCATCCGAGCTAATAGATTGTTGCAACTTGTTGCAATAGCAAAAGTTGGCAGAAATCAGAAGCTTGCTGACACTTGGTTTTAAGACTTAAAATTCAATCTTTGGTGTAGCATTCTCGTGAAGTCACTGGTAATGGACTTCTATATGATTATAAAATTTCCATAAAGATTAAAGTAATATCTGTGAACTTATACCATTGTATAGTTCTGTAATTCGTGATATGGTTCTCAGTATGTGCTGTTGTCTTGTTGATAGATATCTTTTTCATAATTCTGATGAGTGATTCAGGGGTCTATGGGTAGTTACTAATTTAAGTTGTTACAATTTACCAGTTGCTAAATATTGAGCAGTGTGTTCCACACATACAACTTATTTACACGAGCAAGCATGCAACATGTTACTGTAATTGCAATGTTAGTGGATGTTTACAAGAGTTAATTCTATTTGTACTCTAATTAAGTACTTTCTTCCTTATTATTCTATTTGTTTTGGATAATAAGTGTTGTTTTGCTAAAAGGTCAAATAGAGAGGTCTCTGATATGCTTGTTCTAGCAAAATATTTGGATGGTCAAATTTTTATATTTTATATGTTCTGTTTGGCTAGTGTATTATTATTATTATTATTATTATTATTATTATTATTATTATTCTACTCTTCTTGTCAGTATTTGATCAGGAAGTATGATAAGGGGAAGAGGCACTAAACGTAATTTGGGAGGTCATGTCTAACAAAGAGGGAGAAGGCTGCCAACAACTACCGAACACTTCTCATGCCAATATTAGTGAACCATCAACCCCTACATCTCAACAGGTTGGTTCAAACCAACATATTATCTCGTCTCATGAAAGTAGTTTTCGGCTGCTTATACGTACATCTAAAGATGTCAATGCTCAACAAACAACTTCTGCTTCTCAAAATGTTGGTGGTCAACAAGCAACTCCCGCTTCTCTGAATATTGGTCATCAACAAGCACCTCGTTCTTCTCAGGATGTTGGTTCTCAACAAAAGACTCCTTCTCAAGATGTTTCTGCTGAACAAACACTTCCATCTTATGGAAGTAGTAATCCAGGCAAGACGAGATACTACTCGCGGCATAAGATATTTGAAAGTAAACGGAGACGCGTAAGTAAATCTAATTATACAAGTTGTTGTTAAATTCATTTTCATTTAATTATCTTCCAATAAAATGTTATATTAATCATTTTGTAGATTTTGCCCACATGAAGCTGTTCGGAATGTAACAATAGCCTTTAGAAAAAGCTTCTCTTGATCATGGCATTGTTGGAGCAACGTTCCGGAGCATGTACGAGATAGATGGTTCAATGACTTTGAGGTATTTAGACTTAATTGTCGAAATTGACTTAATTTGATAAACGATACCAAACTGAATGTTTACTTTCTAATTGCAGAAAAATTATTCTTTTCCTAGTGAGGATAAAGTTATTATTCGAAGGACTTTTGAGCATGCTTCGAGTGAAAGGTTTAAATGATAATTTGGGAAAAGCAAAAAGACAATTTTCAAAAACAAAAGAAATGCCGGGATGGATTGCTAAAGATCATTGGGACGTTTTGATGCAATATTGAAACTCTGAGAATTTTAAAAAGAAATCAGAAATCAACTCGAGGAACAGAATGTCATCTAATAATGGAGAAGGTCCTTCCTTACATACCGGAGGATCGGTTGCATTTGTTAGAGTACAGAAGAAGACATGTATTTTTTTTTAATCTTTTTAGTATTAATTAGTATTAGTCCAATTTTATTGATGTATTTTGTTAATTAACAATATTTTTAATGTTTGTCGAAGGAGCTAACGGGGAAAGATCTCCGTAATGATGATTATTTCTGAACTCACAAAACCAAAAATGAAAAGAAGTGGATATGTGAAAAGTCAGGAAGGATATGGGTACGTTTTTATCTCATTTATTCAATGCAACACCTGCTGAGTCTTCTACTTTCTCCTCTTTCTAATTGTCAATCTTATCTTTGTCTTTATTTGTGTTACAGTACACTGTCCTTCTTTTACTTTTGTGAATAACTTTGATCCTCATCAGGCTTCCCCGTTAGCAGCTCCCTTCACTTTAGTATCAATAAATTGGTTATCAGCTACTCTATTTGTTGGATTCACATTATCATCTTCATAAGCCCAAGGGAAATTTAGCATCTAAACTAACGAAAAAAATAAGAGAATATGATTGAAAGTATAACCTGAACGAAATGTAGGTCTAAAACACTTAGGTTTATCTGATACACTTCTTTAATACACTTCTTTGCAGAGGAATAGAAGTCCAAGTGAAGTTCAGTTTTTAAAGTAATGAAAAAAAAATAAAAGACAATAATAAAATCAGATGCCTTTTGATATCTTGTGAAGCAGCAATTTGATATCTTCTTGTTGTTTGCCTTATATTATGATACCTATGATATACATTCTTGTGACAGAAAGATAACAATTTATATTTTAAGTACTTGTTGAAAATAAAGTTTGTGAAGTTCAAAACAATTTTCTTGCCGAAGGCACTGTTGGAATGTGCCTAGTAAGACTCCTCCTTGTTCACTCTTTAAACCTAGAGAAGATGATCATTGAACAGTATACGAGAAATGGCACAAGGTGTAGTGAACATTTGAAGGAACTGATCAGCTTTCCTCGAGCATCAACCAAAGAAACAGTACTCAAATATTTAGAATCTCCATCCCACGAAACAAGGAAACGAGCAGTTCCAGTTTAGATTCTAGCGTATTATGACTTTTCGATTAGGTGCATTGATTTCGTATTCTCACCTATGTTGCGCGCACTCTCCAAAATGCGTCACCCGTGTCGGATCCTCCAAAACTACACTACTTTTGGAGGATCCGACACGCATCCAGAGACATTTTTGGAGAGTCCGAGCAACATAGATTCAAACTGATTGTCATTTAGCTAAATATGGGTGTAATTTGGCAAACACTTTCTCTGGCTAACAGGGGTTAATATGTAAAAATCTGCTATAATGATACTACGCTAGGAAGAAAAGTAGTAGGCAACTTCTTAGGTGAAGTGGGGCAGTTTCTGGTTGTGACAGATGATAACAACCTTGGTCATAGAGTAAGTTAAGTCTGGGCATGGAACTAGGAGGGTATTTAGATAGACTTAAACGATAGACATGTAGATAGAATCAAATGCCTTTTGATATCTTGTGAAGCAGCAATTTGATATCTTCTTGTTGTTTGCCTTATTATTATGATACCTATGATTATACATTCTTGTGACAGAAAGATAATAATTTATATTTTAAGTACTTGTTGAAAAGAAAGTTTATGAAGTTAAAAACAATTTTCTTGCCGTACATATATATATATATATATATATATATAAATAAACTGAACTTATACAAAACTACTACACAACTTTGACCTATAAGAGTTTGCTCACATTGTCCATCTCATGTTCAGATAAAGAAGGAGAGTATTCTGCTACTAAATTGCCTTCTCTGAAAAAGTGCTCGAGTTGAAAGATACCTTGTGAATACTTTTCACAAGCAACCGATATCTTTGTTCACTTCTGACCAGCTATTTAACTTTGCGGCTTCAGCATAGGAATTCTGCTGAGACGACCAGTTGCTATCTTTTCCCTTGTCTGCAAATATCTTGCTAGCTATGCCCTTCCGCCAGCTTCCTGGATTATTTCTGGCATGATAACCACACTTCTTCGATCTCCCTGGAATATCAGTATGCTCACATATCTTCCTTACCTGTTAAATTTTTGTGACACCACATATTGATATGCTTGTTCCTTTTCAACCCCATTTCCTGTACATCTCTCTAGTTCCTTGGGATGCTAATATAACCTTTGACAGATCCATAATAGAATCCATGTGCTGACTGTCAATCTCTTGACTAAGGATTCCCTTTATGCACTTGAGTGATCTCTTCTCTGATTTGCTAAAATGGAGTGATGTTTCCATTGACCATTTGGATAACTAAAAATGAGTCAGATTCAATAGACTACTACGCAAGTTCTCTTATTAGTGACTAATATTAGTATATCACACCATTTTTTTTAATGTGATAGCATCTGACGAGATATGTAACTTAGTCATAAACATTAGTATGACCCTTTTTTAGTCATAAACATGGTAATTAATTTTCTTTTGAGTATGTTAACTGAACACATACACACGAAGATGCACACTTGTATAAGTTATGTGCATGTTAAATGTATACCCTAAAGCTACAGGAGAGCTACCAATTATGTGCTACGATATGCCTACAGTGGTTCTTTTCTTCTGTCCCAAGAGTGTTCTTTCATTACACAACAATCTGACTGCTTCACACAAATTTTGTCTACCTTGTAACTTTTTTATTCTATGTAATAACTAATTACTATAATTCTTTTCAGAATACATTTACAGGTATCATTAAGGAGAAGGTAGGTGAGACTTCAACTTCAAGGGATGAAGAAGGTTTTGAAACAGATGATGAAGAGATGGAAAGAAACATGGAAACAAATGGAGATGAGGAAGGAGAAAAAAATAGCGAAGAAACTGTTGTGGATTTTTTGAAAACTATATCAGATGAGCAACTACTGAAAACTTGGATTGAAACAGTTGGAGGCGCAAAAAAAGGAAGAATATATGGTCTTGGTCCCAATTGTCTTCTGGCAGATTCATTAGACACTAATTGTGCATCCTCTAGTGCTTCTAATCCCCCCAAATGTTCCCACTCAACAAGTTTTTGAAACACACGAATTTCAGCAACTTCTTGATCGTGCAACGGAGCAAAGGATGGAGAACATGTTGGCACGAGTTCAAGCAGATATTCGGGAGGATATGCAAGAAGAGTAAAAGCTGCGGCTCGTGTTGTCGTGCGTGAGATGCTTGGTTTAACTTCTCAACCACCACCAAGCGGCTCTGGTTGTCCCCCATCTTAGAATAGTAGAGTTTATGTTATTAATTATTTAAGTTAAGACATGTTTTATTTACCAATAGACATATATATACTTCATTGTTCTAGGTTTAATGGTACCATGATTATGTTTACGTACAAATTATTGAATTTAATTACTTATTTCTTCTCATGTCGAATTATGTAAAAAATTACATTTGTATTTCATCATTTATAATATAGAAATTATTCCTAGCTACATTTAGCCTGGAAAATACCCCAAGCCTAACCAAATATAGGCTAGGACATTTATCAAATTAGCTATCAAATTAGCTATAGACAAAAATCCTACTAGTAATCTAGCTAGAACGATTTTAAGTTTAGCTAGGGATATTCCTAACTATGTTGTGATAAAATCAACGCTCACCAGGCAAAATTTGCTTGGAATTTAGCTAAGCCTAATCGTAGCAAATATTAGCATGAAATAAGTCCCTAGCTAATAGCCTAGCTAAGCTTCAACAAAGTCAATATTGACCAAACAAAGTTTGCTTGGAATTTAGCCACCACATGTCCTAGCTAATGATTGCGAGGGTTTAGTGCCAAGCAAATATCCCTAGCTATATTAGCAACGGATAACATAATTTTCTAGTTAAAATTTAGCTAAAAGCATATTAGCTACGAAATTTAGCTAGGGTCAATGTCCTAGCTAAAGCGAAGTTAGCTAGGAGTCTTGGTAAGTTATTTAGGATTTTGGTTTCTAGCTAATGCCATGTTCTCTTGTAGTAAGCAAGTGACACAAAAAATAGTTCATTGTAATTCCCCAAAGATTTGTCAAATAACGTAAATTATAAAATTAAATCTTATGGTCTTTTAAACATTGGGATGTAGATGTTGGCTTTATAGCTCCTAGGAAAGAAAAATAAGTGACAATGTAAAGTCTAAAATGACCAATGTTGAGTTAATATATTATACTACATAGCTTAATAAATAAGAATATAGGAACTTATCATTTGTTGGACAAATGTAATGCAATAATAAATTAAAATAATTCATTTAGAAGTCTTCTACCATTTCATCCTTATTACTTTAAATTTCTATTTTTATCAATCTGACTGTCAATACTATAATGTAACTAAGTTTGATTTTTTTTTTTTTATTTCCTTTACCATCAATATTATTATGTGCACCATAAGTTTTGCAATTTTTATATGATGAATTTGTAAAATAATTTATTGGATTTTCTAACTAATTAGTTGACTCAAAAACTTATTTTGTTAAATTAGTTCAAAATTTTAATTATTCATTCTCAATATTAGAGAAAATAGTTTTTCTTCATTCAAATTTTTAGTATTAGATCATCCCAAGTTTAATATTTAACTATAACTATATTATTATCCAATAAGACTTTTATGTTCAAAGGATAAAAATATCGATTTAATATATCACATAGAGAATTTCAGTTATTTTTAAATCTTTAAATATAAGAAAGATAATTAAACTATAAAGTTTTTTCAATATAAAATCTATTCATAGCGGCTAAATATATTGACCAACATATGACTATAAGAAATTTTAAAATTTAATTATTTTTATCCACTTTATTAGAGCGTAAAAACCTAGTCCCCTCAGTATGTTTAAGTAAAATGCTAAAACAAAAAATTGACTACTACCTTGAGTCATAATAGTAAGTACACACGTTTAAGATACAAAGTTGGGTGGGATTAATCTACATAATTAAAACAAGTAAAAGTTTACTAACAAGTAAAGTTTTAGTTGATATTAAAGTCCTAGATATTAAGAAAATAGTTAAATGACTACTAAATAGTAGGAAATTTATTAAATGAATATTTCTAAATATTTGGCAATAATTAAATGACTACTTTTTTTAGAGTAAATTTTAATTTGAAGGGTAAAAAGGCGAAGGCATTCATGTTTTTAATATAATAATAATAATAATAATAATAATAATAATAATAATAATAATAATAATAATAATTTAATTAATAATAATAATAATAAAAAACTAGTAGTAGATTAGTGGATAGTGAAAGAGCACCATAGGTTATTCAGTGGTGTCCTAACTTTCAGCGTTCACAGTACTCTCCTAACATGTATTTTTTGAACCTTTCCTTTTTTAATTTTGAAATATTATACATAAAGATACCATTATATATTTAATATTCGTTATTCTCTAGGATCAACATAACACTTTTGAACTAATGGAAGGTTAAATTTTTTCTTTGTCAAATAAAGCTGGGACTAGAAGTAGAATTAAATAATAGCACAGAGACGACGATTCAAGTGTACTGTTTCTAAGCCATGGCTTTCTTTGATTTCAGATCCCAAATTCGAGTTGTCAAATCAACAACGACGACGAGCTATTGCGCTTACTTACAGAAAAGATATAGATATACCCTACTTCCATTCCCTAAGCCAAAAACTCTTCGTTACAGAACTCATATATCTATTCAGTAAAATACGAGTCTACAGGGATGATAAGTGTATTAAACGCATATATTCTTGTGGAATCTTACCACAAGATTTTGCACCAAGGTACTTAGCTTGAGCTCAATGATTTAACAAGGGAGGGCATTCATATTATGCTTGTGGCACTTTGTTTCGACTCCTCTAACAAGGCACTACTTTTTATACACTCAGGTTATGTTTACAGTCAATATGTTATAATTGCAAGTCTTAAAGGCAAAGAGTGGAGAAAGGTCCAACGTGCCATTGCGACGACTTCAATTTATGGTAGTTAAGAAACACGGTTTGATTGATCACCACCTAAACAATAATTTTTATATTGAACCACGACTTAAATCTACTCATAATTGGGCTAGGTGCCGTGCACCTCGAATTAATTTATTTCGATGCTGTCTCTGAGAATTAGGAGTTTTAAAGGAATGTCTTTGCATAACGTGCTGCTTGGGATATGATAAAGGTATTGAGATATTGGTCATGAAAGAGTACGGGATAAGAGAATCATGGACATCAGTATATGTAATAAGGGATTTTGAAGTAAATCCTTATGTCGGATTTACCGAGCCCCTTGTAACCAGAGATCAAATTGTTTATGTACAATTCTAAGGATGATAGTGTTGTGCAAATTCAATATCGTACACGTAACGATTGTATGTATATCCGCCAAGACATATGTTGAAAAGCTTGATATCGCCTCAGGTGTACTACTGGTGTGATAAGCAACACAAAAAGTTTAGGGAATTCAAACGCTACGACGGTGGGTCTTTTTAATTTACGTTTGTTTTATTAGCATATATTTTCCATCATTGAGTTAACAAATAATATTGTTATAGTAGCATTTTCAGTTCCAGCTAATAATATCCTTTCTGAGCAGCCACCCATGCGGCTATTTGGAGGACTATAGAGAAGCTTTTTTTTAAAATTAGTTTTAGTGTACGTGAGTTGCACGTGTGGTTAGCGTCAATCAGTAAAATATGTGTATATGAAGAACATGTAAATCAAGTTATCAAATGCTAAGTTTTAAAATGTCTACATTAAGTTAATATTTTAAAAGAAGTAACTTTGTTCATAGAAAAATATAGGGAGTTGTCATTTATTTGAACGAATACTAGAAAGAAAAGTATTTAATGGCGACTAACTTAGAATATATTTTTTCTTCTAATGTTTCATTCTTTTTATTTTTAAGGTTTGCATTTAAACAATTTGACTCGTACTACTATATTGTAATCTATTTTATTATAAATCTCGAAAAGAATGACTTGAATTTTTCGCAAAATTAGTTAAATCAAAGACTTTTTGGTTAATTAAGATTATTCTTAACGTTAAAGAGATTTTTTTGTTGTTGATTCAAATCTTAATAATAGCTCATCCCAAGTTTTAAATATTTAATTGTAATTATAGTTTTTATCCAATAAAAACTTTACGTTCAATATAATTTAAAAAGCGTTAAGGTACGCGCATCGCGCGTATATCCTATCTCAATGAGTGTTTGAGTTATGAAATAAAAGTATAAGTTCCTGACAATAGTCATTAATATTGACATTGTACGTATAACTAACTCAATTAGGGAAAAACGTCACATAGAAATCCTCAATCATCAATTTAAATTTTAACTTAAAATCTATGCCACTTTTTTAATAAATAAAGTTAGCATGCTTCCTTTCAGTTTCAGTAGTACACATAGTCATCGAAAACATAAATAGTGGATAGAACTTCAATCATATAGAAAACAACTAATAATCCATGAATTTTAGATGAACACAAAATCAAAGTGCCCTGAAAATGAGAAAAGACATTCAAAAAGAATACTAAAGTAAGGTAGTAAAATACATCGGAGAATGACTCAGAATTATATTTGAAAGAGTATATTTTGTTTGATATATCAATATTCAAGTGAAATTAGTATTTAAATAATTCTAATATTGATTAACTCCATTTGTCGTTATATTTGAAAATAATTAGTTTTATAACAGTTCTAAAATTTATTTTTAAAAGGTAAAATAGTCGATACACATTTCGATTGGAGAACACGTATTTTATATTAATTTGAAAGGCATATCCTTTGGGGTACGTTTACAACTATTGTAGTCATTTTTGTGGCATAATATTAAATCTAACATGATCGAAATCGTTATATATTTTTGTTATAATTCTTCAAACAATCATCAAATTAACACTAATTAAAAAATATTAGAGAAATTCTTTAAGAACTATTGGAATGAACGGCTAGGTCATATAGTTTATAGGGAAAATGAATAATTAAGTAACAATGTAAGGTCTAAAACTGTAACAACGCGGTCTGTCGTTACGTAGAACTTGCATTTTTATTGCTGTCATTGACTTGTCATGGATTAATTATTCTATTATTGATGTGTTAGAGTCAATAGGCTTGAAATCGGAATGGTTAAATGAGAATTCAGTAACTTAGTCTTTAAAAGATAGCCTTATAATGAGAAAAGTCAGCTGAGAGTTGACTTATTGGGAAACGACCTCGGAATGCGGATTTTATAGCTCGGATAGCTTCGCTAAGTGATTTGCGACTTAGGAGTGTGTTCGGAATAATTTTGTGATGTCCGGTGTAGAATTAGGCTTGAATTGGCGAAAGTTAATTTTTGGCGATTTTCGGTCGACAGTGAAAAATAGGCTATCGGGGTCGGAATGAAATTCCGATAGTTGGAACAGGTTCGTAATGTCATTATGGATATGTTTTGCAAAATTTCAGGTTAATCAGAGTTGTTTTGGGTAGTTTCGACATCGTTGGAGAATTTTAGAAATTTTAAAGTTCTTAGGTTGAATTTGATGTGATTTTGGTATTATTTTTAGTGTTTCGGGAGTGCAACTAAGTTTGAATGATCATATATGAGGTGTTGGTATGTTTGGTTGGGGTCCCGAAGGGCTCATGATAGCTTCAGATGGTTAACAAGGAGTTTGGAATGGTTTTGTTATTTCTGATGTTGCTGTTACTGGTGTTTTCACACCTGCGGATGGGGAGCCGCATGTGCGATTCCGCAGGAGCGGACGTGGCATCACAAGTGCGGAAGTTGGCTAAGTGAGGGGATTTCCGCAGGTGCGAGGTATTTGCCGCACCTGCGAGGCCGCAGGTGCGGGAGGTCGATCGCAGGTGCAGAATTAGAGTTCTTGGGATTTTCCGCAGGTGCGCACCTGGGATCCGCAGGTGCACACCTGGGATCCACAAGTGCAGTTTCGCAGGTGCGTGTAAGTGGTCGCAGGTGCGAACCCACTGGACAGAAGGTATAAAAATATGCCTTCGCGAATTTTAGCCATTTTCTCAATATTTCATTCGAGTTTGAAGCTTTTGGAAGGGTTTTGAAGAGGGGATTCGATAGTTCTTCACCAAGGCAAGATTTTTGGACTCTAAACTCGTTTATATGTGATTAAAGGTCGGATTTATGGTGGAAACTAGGGAAGAATCAGCGTAAATTGGGTAATTAGGGTTTGGGATTAAGAATTTTCAAAATAGGGATTTGAGGGGTCATTTGGACTCCAAATTTAGTGTTCTTTATATGTACGGACTCGTGAGATGATGAAGAATAGTTTCGTATAAAAATTTCTGCGTTTCGGGACGTGGGCCTGGGGGTTGGGTTTGACCAATTTCGGAATTTTTGAGTATTTATGATACATTTCGATTGGGATTAGTTCCTTAGCATATTATAATGATATACATCTGACTATTGGTAGATTTGGACCACTCGGAGGATGAATTTAGAGGCAAGGGCACTGCGGAGTAGTGTATTAGGCAGTTTTTGAGGTAAGTAACGCTTCCAAACTTGGAACTGAGGGTTCGTAACCTCAAACTATTTGATATTTGCTATTAATTAAGGTGACGCACTTGCCAAGTGACGGACATGTGGGCGTTTACCGAATATTTGTAGCCTGGCTCATCCCATGGCACTGTCTACTGGTTATCTCAGATTGATATTGTACTGTGAAGGTGGTAATTACCTTGAACGAAATAGAAATCATGCTAAGTATATATGTTAAGGCTTCACGCCGATGTGTTTAGACCGAAATGGTCGATTATTGTTGTCTCTATCTGTGATTATTGATTTCATGTACTTAGTCCTGTTATAGTACATGTTTCATGGCTCAGCCTCGTATGTTTCTAGTTTATTCTATATTATCATTGGTTTGAACTGATATTCATATGTTAGAGAATTGTGAGTGAGACTGGAAGGTACTGACTGAGTGAGGTTTGGAGCCTGCTTTTGAGACAGTTATGAGGTCGGACTGCACACCACAGCGATCCTGAAATCGTGCCTTCGTTGGCTTGATATAGCGCTTGGGTTGAAAGGAGCCCCTCCGGAGTCTATACACCCCCAGTGAGCACACAGTTATTGAGGGATGGATTTGTCCGAGTATTATGTTTCGGAGATGGATTTCTCCGTGGTTATTATGTTCCGGAGATGGATTTCTTCGTGGTTATTATGTTCCGAAGATGGATCTTCTCCGTGGGGGCTGGATCGGCCTTTTTCCTCAGTACTTGGTGACTGTGTCACTTGTGTTTACGAAATATCCGGGATGAACTTCCCGGGGCCGGAAGGCCGTAGTCTAGCACTAAGTGGACCACCTTATGAGAGCTTGATTAATGAGTACACATCATTCTTGATTCTATATGAGTTCATGCTAGTATGCAGAGTTACAGACATATATTGAGGCATCGTGTTCATTTTCCTGATATATTACTGTCGTGTCCAAGTTATATACTGTTGTTCGAATTATCGGAGGTTCAGTCCATCACTACCTCTCAGCCCGTAGTTTGGCTTCGTTACTACTGAGTTGGTGTACTCATGTTACCCCCTGCACCTTGTGTGCAGATCCAGGTATAGCGGAATTCAGCTCGGGTCAGTGAGCACAGCGGTTTCATCAGAATTGATGAGGTAGCGGCTGGCGACCGTGATCTCGTCTTCTCTTTCCTTTTCACCTGTCGTATTTATTTTCAGACAATTTTAGTCATTTCTTTTGGTTCTATCAAGTTTTAGCAGTCATGACTGTGTGACACTGGATCCGGGGTTGGTCGGGTTTGGTCGGGTTTGGTCTTTTGAATTTCATAAACTGGTTTCCCAAAAATATTGGATTTATTATTAATCTTATTGATTTCAGACTTGTTTAAAAGGGTATTATATTGGAAATTGTATTTAGTTAGATAAAATGGGTGGCTTGCCTGGTTCCACGACAGGCGCCATCACGACTCCAAAATGGGTCGTGACAAAAACTAACTAATACTGAATGTGTATTTTATAACCAATAACTTATTCCGTATACAAAAAACTATAGAGGGCTATTTATTGAAATAGATGAAAAATAAAAATAATAATAAATGTCAACTTAATTTGAATACTTATTATTTCATTTTTATTTCTTCTATTTTGAATTTTAACCAAGTTAATTTTAAATACTATATTATCATTGATTCGACTTTATTTTCCAATTTCTTTCATCATGAGTGATCTTTTAATTGAAATATATCTTTTTAAGCCAAGATTTTTATCAACCTGAAGATAGTTTTACTTGTATGATGAATTTGAAAAATAATGAAATTAATTTTTTTTGCTAGTTAGCTATTCCAAATACTTAATTATTTATATTCATCAATAAAAGATATAAATTATATTTTATTGATTTAAATTCTTAATATTAGCTCATACGAAATTTTAAATATTTGATTATAATAATATTTTATCGAATAAATTTTTTTTGTCAACTTGTAAGAAAATCAGATGAGTGGGAAATAATTTTGTATATTTTAAAGTATTTTAGTATATAAAAGAGTTTCACCTAAATCAAAACATTAAAAAAGTTACTCCGCCGTCTTCCAAGAACGCTGTACGTCCACTTTCTTTTTGATTGAATTCTTGGTATTTGTCCAAAGGGATAAACTTCTAAATACCAAGTGGTTACGTCCTAAATATTACCAAGTGCACCTGTGTAATTCATCCCCTTTTCTTGCCATTTATATATAATTTAAGAGTAAAAATTTATATAAAATAAGACATTAATATTTTTGTAGTTCTAAATATTAAATTTTTCTACGAAATCCAAATAAGGAAGAATGTAATAAATAAAATTTAGTTAATTTTGCAGTCCTAAATATTAAAAAAATAATTAAATGAGTATTCCTACATATAAGTAAAAAGATTAAATGAGTATTCCTACATATTAGGAAAATAACTAAATTACTATTTTATCCAATGTAACCCTATTTTTAAAGGGTAAAAAAGACGAATGACATTTCGCTAAGGGCCTTCCTGCTTTTAATATAATAATATAGATAGTTGCTTATCACGACCCCAAATCCTAAACCGGCCGTGATGGTACCTATCATGGAACTAGGCTAGCCAATAATCACATGTTCACAATTTCTTTCAAAATCCCAATCAAATTTCAAGCATTTCATAAAATATACAGAGTTTACTAAATAAAGTAGACCAATATACAGTGCCACCAACCCAAAACCCGGAGCCAACATATCATGAGCATCTAAGGAAAATAAGCCAAAGGTATAATATTATAATACAAAACCTCCGAATAAAATCTAGGTACAACAAGAAGGGAAAACAGAGATGTTGCGGACGCTGAACAACTACCTCTATATCCTGCAATCCGGCTCCGAACGGAATAAATGGCTAATGCTTGGTATCTGCACCTGAATCTGCACACAGGGGTTCAGGGAGTAATGTGAGTACTCCAACTCAGTAGTAATGAAAATAAATCAAGTCTATGCAGCAAGGAAACACATAAAATCAACGTCATCAAATCACAATATACACATCCTTACTTTCCAATAGTGTAAACATAGATATGCGAAATCATCATGCCTTAAAACCAACCTCAGAAAAGTCCTTTGAAAAATGTTTATTTTCAACAGCTCCAAACCGAAAGATTTAGTATGAAAATGAAATGAATCATATAGAGGCCTCTCGGGCAAAACGTATTTCACAAGTTCAGAGTGAAAGTAGTAAAATCATAAGTAACCCCTCGGGCAAAACATGTATCATAATCAGCCCCTCGGGCATGCCTCACAGTCACTCATAATCAGTCACTCAACACCTCACGGTCACTCAGCACCTCACAGTCACTCATGCCTCCCAATCACTCATCACTCGACACTCTGCACTCGGCACTCTGTGCGCTCACTAGGAGTGTATTCAGACTCCGGAGGGGCTCCTTCAGGCCAAGCGCTAATATAAAGCCACCTCGTGGCGTATCATATCCTCACAATCAGGCCCCCGACCTCACTCAATAGAACCACTCAAAAGGCCCCTGGGCGAATAAGTAAAATAGGGTACTCGACCCAAAAAATCATTTTTTTTAAATCTCAAAGTAGTGTAAATCAGGCTGAGTTTCGAAAACAGTAAGCACAATGTGGCTGAGTGAAATCATCAACAAATAGTGAGGAAAAACAGCAGTAAAAAGCCCCCCCCCCCTCAAGGGGTCTAGACAGATCGGGACGAGGCCCCAAACATGACTTATAGCCCAAATATTTCAACGATCTTTAGAACATAATTTAACATAAGGTTTTGAGTAAAATATGCAACTCATTAGTTGCAGCGGAGAGGACCTAGTCCAATCCTAAAATTAGTACGCGCCACATACTCGTCATCCGACATGTGCGCCATTCTAAAATCAGTGAGAAATATGTAGTCCGGGGTTCCATACCCTCAGAACAAGATTTATAATCATTAATAACCTCTACCGGGCCACAACACTAGTCCATTATACTCTTGCCCCTCGAATTGGCTCCCGATTGCTCCGAATATAGCCAAAACCAGTTTAATATCATTAATATATACCTAAGGAACACAACTCAATCGAAAACTATCAAATTATACAAGAATCTCGAAATTCGTTGAAACCCGAGACCCGGGCCAATGCCTCGAAATTCGATAAAATTTACATCACTATAATCCTCGTTCTCCCGCGATTCTATACATACCAAAATTATCACAAACGGACCACAATTTCCCACTCAAATCCTCAAAAGAAAATTCCAATTTTCCACCCATTCTTCCCATCCTATACCTACTTTAATCCTCCAATTTACAAACCTAATCCGAATCAAAATATCATAGAAACGATGTTAATAACCCGAGAACTCACTGATGCGAGGCTAGAATTCATGGTTTAACATATTATATGCCCTACATTTTATGTGCATTAATGATAAAATACACTTTTTATGTGCATAATGGAGTCTATTTCATGTGTAGGTGAATTGGAGATGGAAACCGAGCTAAATGGATGCAAATACATCGAAAATACGCTCAAGAGGCGAGGAGGAGTGCACCAGGCTATAGCCGGGCGCCAGAGCTGAAACGCCTGACCCTACCTGGCGTTAGCCAGGCGTTAGAGCTAAAACGCCCGACCCTGCCTGGCGTTAGTCAGGCGTTAGAGCTGAAACGCCTGCCTTAGCCTGGTGTTAGCCAGGCGCCAGGGCCCAAACACCAGGCCCCTATTCCGGCTAAATTCGAGTTTTGAAGAGTTTAAGTGTTTACCGGTTGGAATAGAAGTCTCCTACATGTTTAGGGTTTGTCCTAAACATATAAATAGACCCCA
>ML428447.1:0-10103 GCA_005239525.1 Nicotiana knightiana
AGGAAATGCCTTATAATTTTTATTAATACGACATTTAAAAAAATGACAATATCTTTCTTAGTCCTCCTCCCCCCAATGGAATGAGCATAACAAGGTACTAATACCACCATTAAAAGGAAAAAAACTAATCAAGATGTGCCAAAATACAAGTTACATATTAATCTACATATTATCTCTAACAAATTTCATAAACCCTTCAAGGTTCGAAGGAATTTCAGTTGGTGGTGGCGGAAAAGAATCTTGTTCATCACCGCTTCCGGGCGAAGCAGCATCCTCCGCAAGTTCCGCTAGCATTTCTTCATAAGCTTTGTCTATCTCCGGTTGTGATTCAAGTAGTCCAAAATTTCTTCTTTCCGAATGGATCCAATCTCTGAAGAGTACTGATTTTCAAGCTCTCCCTCATAGACGCTCTATGATCACCGATTTGAAGTCTCGCTTGACTGAAAGCGCTCTCCGATGCCACTGTTGAAGCTTGAATACTTAAAATATCTCGAGTCATCCTTGAAAGAACCGGATAGTGTTTTTCCTTGTTCTTCCACCATTCCAAAACATTGAAGGTGACGTCGGGATTCTCCGTTTCAAGTCCCTGCGACAAATAAACTTGAAGCTCATTTAGTTGTGAACTATCACCAATATTATCACCTTGAGAACCCCTGAACCCCGTCCAAGAACTAAGTGCTTTTAGTCCCGCAGATCTTTTAGATGACTGCGAGCTAGACGAGGTAGGAGTTGGAACATTTGGTCTAGCATGATCTAATGCAACTTGATAAGCATTATAAATTGTTTGAGNCTCTGTTTCAAGTCCCTGCGACAAATAAACTTGAAGCTCATTTAGTTGTGAACTATCACCAATATTATCATCTTGAGAACCCCTGAACCCCGTCCAAGAACTAAGTGTTTTTAGTCCACAGATCTTTTAGATGAATGCGAGCTAGACGAGATAGGAGTTGGAACATTTGGTCTAGCATGATCTAATGCAATTTGATAAGCATTATAAATTGTTTGAGCATTTATTTTAATTGAGGCTTTTTCATCTTTAAGTGTAGCATATTCCTTAGTTGAAAGTGGTAAAGCATTATAAATTTGAGTATACCAATAGTGAGGACCTCCTAATTTCATGGTAGGATTTAACATGGCTGCAACACCATAAAGAGGGGGGATAGGGAAAAAATATTTTTTAAACTTATCTTTCATATCATCAATAGCACATTGGTAAACTACCCCACCCTCTAAAAATTGAGTAAATAATTCTGCAAGTGATGGATATAAACTAAACAGTTAGAAATAGTAGCATAATATTGCCCAGATAATTCATTTGTAGCAACATGAAAATATTCTAAAAAATCTAGAAGAATTTTAACATTAGCCCGATCTTGATTTGTAAGGTGCTCATCATCATCATCATCATCATCATCACCACCAACACGAGCATTATACGTTGCGCTTATTGGGTTTTTATATATATATGCAACAACTAAACTTTCATACAAGTAATTCCATCTAGTCGGACAAGGTTTAGGAACCTTTCTTTCTCTAAGGCCAAATTCATCACATTTTTTANGTCGGACAAGGTTTAGGAACCTTTCAATTCTCTAAGGCCAAATTCATCATTTTTTTTATAATATTCTCTAAATCTACTTCTACGGTTTGAATAAAAAGCCAATTAAGAGCGAATTAACCTTTGCAATTTCAGCATTTAAAGTTTTCAGACCGTCACCGATGATTAAATGGTAAATATGACAAATACATCTAACATGAAAAATATTTCTAAATGCAGGACTTAGTGTAGTTGTAAGAAAGCCTATAGCATTAGTGTTACTATAAGCATTATCCATTGAAACTGACATTATTTTATCTCTAATGCAAAAATATCTACAAATATCTGCAACTGTCTTAGCAATAAACTTACCTGTGTGACTTGAAGTAATTATTCTATAAGCAATAATGCGTTTTTGCATTATCCATTCCTCATCAATCCAATGAGTGGTAACAGTAAGATAATCACAGTCATTATCACTCCTACCAATATCAATAGTAATAGAAACGTGATTACTAATATGAGTAAATAAATAGCGCAAATATTGTTCATATTCATGTTTATATTTATAAATAGGAGCCTTTACGGTTGTGCGAGGCCATCCTTTATAAGTAGGATTATAAATTCTTCTAATATAATGGACAAAGTGAGGGTTAGAGGGCAAACTATATGGTAAGCACATAACAGTAATCGTTTTTTCCAATTCTTCACGATCTTTATTTGGATCATAATGCAAAATGCCACCGATAACAGTGTTAATTCTCGGTTGAACTAGATTTGAACTGGTACTAGGGTTAACCTGAGTACCTACATTTGTCCCCTCTTGCGCAGCTTTCATTTGAAGAAATCTAGCTTTATCATTAGGGTGTTTCATTATGTGTCTGGTCAAACCACCTGTACCGCCACGGTCTCCAGTAAATTTATGAGACATCAAGATCCCACAAGTTTTACACTTAGCCTTATTTTGATCTCTTAGTTGAGTAAAAAAGTGCCAAACAAGAGATGTTTCGAATCGTTTAGAAGGTTTTCTATTAAAAGTAGGGGTTACTACAGGAGGGTCAGACGGGGCATCATTTGGATAATTATCAGTTTGGTTAGCAACAGGATTAGTAGGTGTATCATCTAAATCCGGTTGCATTTCATCTAAATCAACATTTTCCTCTAGATTACCATAAAGAGCATACATATATTCATCATTTAATTGTGAACCTGGTGTAAGATCATGTATAAATTGACTATCGGTAAATTGAAAACAAGGGTTATCACTATCAAGAATAACAGGTGGAGGAGGACAGGTAACAGGTCTAGGTCGGGGAGCCGGGGCCGGGGGAGTAGTAGTAGATTGCCAACTAGATTCACCAATTTTAGATTTTCTCTTACCACCAAACATTTTTTTCAAAGAAAATTCCATATTAATTATAAGGAAAACAAATTAAACAACAAAACTATAATATTAAAACTTAAGAGTTGGAACGAGTTTACCGAATTGACGAACAACTTCTTGAAAATTGTATAATGTTGAAGACTTGAATACTTCAATTCACTAACTTCACAATTTTTCACAAATTGCAATAATAAAGTAAGCAATTATAGAAGAAAATTAGAGAGAGATTGAGAGAAATTGATGATTTTGTTAGTAAAAATGAAATAATGAGGGGGTATTTATAGTTGAGAATAGGGAAAAAGTGTAATTATAAAAATATTGGGGTTAAAACAAAGTTTGGGGCCAAATGGCTATTTTTAAAAATTCCAAAAGTCTAAATTAAATTCTGACCATTGATCATTGTTTAAATTTAAAAAAAAAATTAAAAAGAGTCGTTGGGCTCGTTTGGCCCGATTGAACCGGCCCAGGCCCGCCTGCCAGTCCGGGGCTAAACGATCTCGGGCTCACGATTCCAAACCTAAGGCCCACCCTATATGGGCTCTGAGGCCCGCCAAGACCGGACCCGCCACGGGCCGGCCCATTTTTCCCACAAGCCCACATGGGCCGCGGGCCCGGTCCGGTCCCGGGTCAGGCCCGGCCCACCTGCCACCCTTAGGTACACGTTGATTTACCTACCCATATTACACTTGTTGCACATTTTTGTGCAGGTACATATATGACTAGTGGCCTTGTGAGAGCAGAGGCGTGTATGCATGTGGGGACTTAGGTGAGCTGCATTCCCTATTACGACCCCAACTGGTAGGGGTGGGCATATTTTGGTCGGAACCGAATAAACCGACCAAACCGAAATTTTTTTTATTTCGATTTCGATTATTCGATTTGTTCGGTCGGTTTCGGTTTAAATTTTTAAAATTTCAGCTTTTCAGTTCGATTTTCGGTTATTAAGTTATTTAGTTCGGTTAACTGAAAAACCGAATTATTAGCATATAGGTTTTTAACCAAAGAATTAGATCCTTTGACTAAAGCTATTTCTAGGATAAACACGGGTTACTGATAATCAAGGAAATAGAGAAAAGTGAATAATAGACAATATTGCAGAAATATAGAAAAGCAAAGTAGATTGTATTTGAGAATCAAATGTCTTTACAAGCTGTATTCCCTTCCCTTATATAGGAGATTCCTTGATATACGTACAACTCTTGCTATGGTTGCTCATTAATGACTAATTATGACATTAATAAGGCATTACAAAGGATAACGGTAATTGGGGTACGGTTACATAACATTTGAGTAATCAATTGTGGGTTCTTGAATCTGCCCGTAGCTTTGTCTAGATTCATTCTGACCGTTCCTCTTCCCTGTTTTGATCAGGTTGAGTTTCCCGTGGCTGATAAGCTCGAGGGTTTACTGAATCGTGCCTCTTTGTTCCGTACCTCTTCAAAGAATCACATCCAGCTGTCGTGTTTTCCTGTGTCCACGTGACTGGCTGAGTTGTCAAAAGTTGTCTTACGTGTGAAACTCTTTTTTATCAATACAGATAGTCCCCCCACTTACCATATATTTATCGATTAATATTTGGTAAGTGGATATTCATTTATGGCGGGAATATTTTGTCATCGCTTTTCCTCGAAATATTGTATCCTTCTCTGCACCATAGGCGTCTTTTGTCACTTCCATTTAATACTCATACCACGTGTCCTTTTTGAATTGGTTCCGCATTTACTCGACACCTTTTAGGGCTTTTTGCGGTTGTGTCAGTCCCGAAGTGACATCTTCAATTATGACTTTTCATCATTATTTTTCTTTTTTTCCATGTTTGACGGTTGTCCTCAAGTATAAATACCTTTCTTCTTTTCTTTGCTTCCACGAAACACTTTCTAACTTTGTCTTTTGTAAAGAACTTTCTTCTTGCCTTTGTAAACATGTCTTCTTCAAATCAACCTCAGGGAGTAATAGATATTGAAAATTTAACGCCATCTTCTGCTCCGACTAGGAGTCGGAGGGGTGGTAGACTTAGGAGTCTAGGATCCACTCCTTCGAGAGGCTCCTCTTCTTCTCAGATAGTTCCCCCTCCTTCCGCTAGGTCTCTAGTTTCTCCGAGGTTTAGGGCTTCTCGGTCTTTGTCTAGAGGTAGAGGTGAACGCCTTCGTGAACCTGGAGTTGATGAAATTGTTCCTGCTGAGTTTGTCTTTGCTAGAGATAATCAAGTTCTTGTAGACAAATCTTCTTCCCTTGAGAGTGTCGAAAGGTATCCAACCCTTATAACTGAGGGTCAGATTTCCCTTGTTCATAGGGAATGTTTTTGGAGGCCTGATTTCCCTGTCTACATTCCGAATAGTAATCAAAGAATAACGTCTTACAAGATGAGATATTCTTTTGTCTATACGTACCCTTTTACTCTAGGGTTTAGACCTCCCATTGACCCAGTCATAATTGAATTCTGCCATTTTTTCAATATCTGCTTAGGACAAGTTAGTCCACTTGTGTGGCGAGTTGTCGCATGTCTTAGGAGTTTAGCTTCTTTAGCCTCGGTTCCTTTTACTTTCAACCATCTTATTCATCTCTACTCTCCTACCTTGTTTCATGAAGGGGTTTTTACTCTGACTGCTAGAAGCAAAAGAGTGCTGGTAACCCCTGGAGATGATAAGGATAGGGGTTGGTACCTCCGGTATGTTGTTGTACCCACTGTCGGTTGAGTGGGTGAAGAAAATCTTCCCTTCTCTGAGAAGTGGAATCGCGCACGTGAGTATGCTTTAGCTCACATCTATTTACTTTTCCTCATTTTGACTTGAGATGTTTTACTAACATTGTATATGTTTCTTCTTCTCTTAGCAATCATAGATACTGTTGAGAATGTCTTCGGTATCCGTGATTGGGTAGAAAAATTATTGTCAGTTGCTCCTTTAGAAGAGAGATCTTGGAAGTACCTTGCTGGGAGGTATGGTTGGCATGTAAAGACCCACGGTAAGTGAAGCTTTTTTTCTTGCTTCTTTCCTTACTCGAGTCTCTTCTTTATTTGTCGCTTAACTTTTTCCCTTTTGATAGGGTTCTCTGCTCGTGGGGTGTCTACTTCATCTATCCCGAAGGTGTCTTTGGCTCAGGCCCAATAAATTATTGTTGGTTCATCTTCCTCGAAGAGGAAGATTGGTGAGTCTCGTTCCGTATAAGAAGAAGAAGAAGAAGAAGAAGAAGAAGAAGAAGAAGAAGAAGAAGAAGAAGAAGAAAAAGAAGAAGAAAGTGCTTTAGTACACAGACCACGGAGAAGGCGGGTGGTTTCAAATGATGAGTTTACACCCTTGACCTTGTCCTCCGTGTCTGTGGTTGAGCCTTCTACCCTTGAAGATGTTTCACACTCCCCCATTCATAAGTCTGTGGATTGCCTGTTCCATGAAGGTTTTGACCTTGCTCCTGACGATGTCCCTTTAGTTGCTGTCTTTCCTATTTCTTTAAGAAAAGTTGTCTCATCTGCTCCTTTGGCTATTACGGCTTCTGTTGTTGCTTTGCCCGTAGCTTCCTCAACTCTTCAACCCTTCGTGCCTGCTGCATTTCCCGTGGCTTCTCCAGCTCCTCAACCGCCCGTGCCTATTGTTGCTTCATCTCTGCCTGCTTCCATGCCTTCCGCTAGGGAAGTAGGGTCTTCTAGAAGAGAGATGCGGCAGGTGGTAATAGAGGTTCCAGCTGAGAGGAATCTTTTCAAGAAAACGGGTGAGCTAGAAGTGTGGCTCAAGCCTTTGATAGGTCCCACTGAGAAAGCCAAGCTAGCCAGCCATAGTGCTCTTACATGGGCCAATGAAGTTGTGCATACCTTTTTGTAGGTATGATGCAGGTTCTCCTCTTTCATTTTCGTATATGAAATTTACCATATCTGATTGGTTTTATTTCTTGTAGATTAATCTTATAGGCATGGAGCTCATGAAGAGGATCTCAAATACGGATCAGGAGACAAAAGAGTTGCAGGTCAATGCTGATAATTGGAAAGCACAGTACGATAGCCTAAGGATTGACACGGATGAATTAGAAGAGGAAAGGAGTACCTTGAAGTGGCAGATGAGGCTCATGGCGGCAAAACTGGCAGTAGAGAAGGCTTCTTCCAGTCAGGCTGATAAAGACAAGAGTGTTCTGGAGTCCTTATTTGTTGAGCAGCTGTCCCGTGCCTCAGAGGAGATTAGAGACTTGAAAAATTTGTTGGGGAAGAAGGAGGAATACTCAGGCAAGCTCGTGCAATAACTCACTCGGACTCAAGAGGACCTTCGTAAGGATTTAGATAAAGCTCAAACTTTGGAGGAGTCGATTGTACCGTTAAGGGCCGCCCATGAAGATGCTGAAGCGGAAAAGAACGGATTGAGAGCTGAGCTTCAAGTATGGGCAAGGGATTATGAGGATCTTGAATAGGTGGTTATTTTTTATGTGAGTTGGGCGTATATGAATTCACGCCTTGACACATTGACGAAAATGAGTCAAAAGGGTTTCGACCTTAGTGCTAAAATAGCTAAAACTAAGAAAGCCATAGAGAAGGCTCAACAAGGTCATAACCTTTCCTCACCTGATGGGAGACTCCAGCTGCTCATGCTTCTTTATCCCTAGTTGCTCCCGCTCATTCTGCCAGTGAAGTCAACCCCCCTTCTGAAGAAGTTTAGTTGGTTCACCCCTCTCTTTTTTTTCTTTGTCTCAATTGGTGGTTACCCTCAGTCCCATCGGGGGTAAATTTGGATTTCTTTAAAGTCCCCAAATGACAACTTAGGGGAACCTCAATGTATATATAAAAATTTATACGGCTAAGTATAAGTTAAGACTTAGTTTTTGCTTAGCCGTTTTAATATATTAATGCTAGTATGACTTTTGTTGAGTTTCTGTTTCACTCTTTAAGTCTTTTGCATGCTTCATTTTTCAAGGTTTTAGTTTTACCTCTGAGTTTTGCATGTAGAATGCTTTAGGTTACTCGTACCTTTTTGTAATAGGCACGGTGTCATATTGAATGTGTGACTTTTTGTAGTAGGCATAATTTATGGAATAGGGCTCTTTATAATTGACATGAAGAAGACGTCTCAACTTCATGATAATGCAATAGAGTGATAGGAATTTTACACATGTTTAAGAATATTTCCAAGGAAAGTTTTTTGTTTGAACTTCCATGACATTTTACATGTGTTTTATTATCGTCTAAAACTCATGTTGNGTTTTTCACTAGTAACAGTTTTGATAAAGATTGGGGTTTTTACCCGCAACTATTTTCCTTGGAAACAGTTTTCTAATAAGTACGAGAGAAATGTTTTCTTATTCGTAACTATTTTTATTTGATAACAGTTTTCTGAACAAATACAAGGATTTAGATCTTTCATCCATAACTGTTTTATTTAATAACAGTTTTTTTTGAATGAGTACACTGATGATAATCTTTTACCCCTAACTGTTTTTGTTACAGCAGCTTTGAATAAGTATAAAGAAGTACATTTATTTCTCGTGACTAATATTTTGTCTTTCAACCTGAACATGTTCGAAGGTTTTGGCTTTTTGCATTAGGCTTTGTATTTGGATGACTCTTTTGATCTCTTTCGATTCTTCACGTATCACTTGTCTCGTTGGGTTGATGGGTCTTCAGGCTCGAGCTTTTGACTTTCTGATAGTCTTCTTTGCTTCGTCTTAGCCTTCCATACTGTATAGTCCCCCAAGTGTTTGAGCTTTGAAGAATGAGATCTCGAGCACTTGATTATTCCTTCCTTGTGGTCCTTTTCCTGAAAAGGAAAAACATTCCGGACTCGAAGGTATATAGTTTTTTAGATGATGACTGCTTAACCCTTTAAAACGTCCATCAGAAAGTGTAATCCTAGATCGGGAATTGTGTTATTTCCTCGCGTCTTTGTAGGTCTTATATCATCATCTGGTAATGGGCTAGCTTTATGCCTATCATCTAAAAAAGTTAGTAAAATTTTTAAATGTTCAAAATAAAATCGAACGTGTGATACCTGACGGTGGGTATTCTTTTCTTTTAGAAGTAATACTTCTTTAGATGGATGGCGTTCCAGCTTGTTGGTAGAACTCTGCCGTCCATAGCTTCCAACTCATAGGCGCCTTTCCCAGCTATGCCTCGGATTTTGTAAGGTCCTTCCCAGTTTGGATTTAGCTTTCCTGCGCCTGCTTCTTTCGTTGATTGAAAGACTTTTTTGAGGACGAAGTCCCCAATCTTGAAGTACCTGAGATGAGCTTTACGGTTGTAATAACGCTCTATGATTTGTTTTTGAGCTGCCATCCGTATCAGTGCTGCTTCTCTCCGTGGTTCGAGCAGGTCCAGATTGGTCCTTAATTCGTCGTCGTTTGCTTCCTCCATGGCTGTTGTGAACCTTATGCTTGGTTCGCCAATCTCCACAGGTATTAAGGCTTCTGAGCCATAGACAAGTGTGAATGGAGTTTCTCCCGTGGCTATTTTTGAAGTTGTTATGTATGCCCATAGTACCGCTGGTAACTCATCAGGCCAGTTTCCTTTGGCTTTATCCAGCCGCTTTTTTAGATTGTTGATGATGACCTTATGCGTTGACTCAGCTTGACCATTAGCCACGGGGTGGTAGGGCGTTGAAGTGATCCGCTTGATTTTCCAGCTTTCAAAGAATTCTATGATTTGCGAGCCTATGAATTGTGGGCCATTATCGCACACGATTTCCTTTAGTATTCCAAAGCGGCATATTATGTTTCGCCATAAAAAGCTTTTAACTTCCTTTTCTCGCACTTGTTTGAACACTTATGCCTCTACCCATTTTATAAAATAGTCGGTTAGCATCCATGAGCAAAAACTGTACCTGTCTTTTAGCTGTGGGAAGAGGTCCCACTATGTCCATACCCCATTTTATGAAAGGCCATGGGGATATTATTGGATGCAATAATTCCGCTGGTCAATGCATGTTATTGGCAAAGCTTTGGCACGTGTCACATTTGGATACGAAGTTTTCGGCTTCTTCTTCCATCTTAGGCCAATAGTATCCAGCTTTGATTAGGGTTTTCACTAAGGATCTCGCCCCTGAGTGATTTTCGCAGTGTCCTTCGTGGACTTCTTTCATCACAAATTCCGTTTGGTTAGGTCCGAGGCATTTAGCTAGGGGTCCTCTGAACATCTTGTGATAGAGCAAATTGCAAATAAGGCAGTACCGTGCAGCTTTGCGGCGAAGTGCTTGAGCTGCTTTCCTGTCTTCA